>CAJQUN010000978.1:0-130642 GCA_907163345.1 Haberlea rhodopensis
CGTAACCAGGGATGAGCTCGTCGTAAACGTGCTCCTGAGGGGGGTGAAAACCCTTGCTCCTGGCGTAACCAGGGTTCTGAGCTCATCGTAAACGTGATCCGTGAGGTGGGGTGAAAAACCTTGCTCCTGGCGTAACCAGGGCTGAGCTCGTCGTAAACGTGCTCCTGAGGTGGGGTGAAAACCCTTGCTCCTGGCGTAACCAGGGCTGAGCTCGGTCCGTACGTTAAAACGTGCTCCTGATGTGCAAGGGCTTATTGACAACGTCTTGGACTTCTGAATAGGGCCGTACTGCAAGATTGCACGCCCGGTATGGGTATCGAGGTAATAAAGACTTACTGCGAGATTGCATGCCTGAGCTCGATGTAATAGGGCCTTATTGCCTGATGGCATGCCCGAGCTTGATGTAATAGGGCCTTATGCCTGATGGCACGCCCGAGCTTGATGTAATAGGGCCTTACTGCTAGATTGCATGCCCGAGCTCGATGTGTAATAGGGCCTTATTACCTGATGGCATGCCCGAGCTCGATGTAATATGAGCGAAGAATGCTCGGCTGAACCGTGCTCCAGAGATAATAAATAGGAGCAAAAATGTGCTCGTATGATCTAAACTGAGCTCCAGAGATAACAAATAGGAGCGAAGAATGCTCGTCTGAACCGAGCTCCAAAGATAATAAATAGGAACAAAAATGTGCTCTTGATCTGAACTGAGCTCCAGAGATAACAAATAGGAGCGAAGAATGCTCGTCTGAATCAAACTCCAAAGATAATAAATAGGAGCGAAGAATGCTCGCCTGAACCGAGCTCCAAAGATAATAAATAGGGGCGATCATCTCCTGAGCGTAATCTGAGCTTTGAGTGAAAACTCCTGAAGGCACTTGGCGTAGCCAGGGAAAGAGCTTGGCATAACCGAGGCGAGATTAGCCGTCGTAAACGTGCTCCTGAGGTCGGGTGAAAAACCTTGCTCCTGGCGTAACAAGGGCTGAGCTCGTTGTAAACGTGCTCCTGAGGTGGGGTGAAAACCCTTGCTCCTGGCGTAACCAGGGCTGAGCTCGTCGTAAACGTGCTCCTGGGGTAGGGTGAAAATCCTTGCTCCTGGCGTAACCAGGGCTGAGCTCGTCGTAAACGTGCTCCTGAGGTAGGGTGAAAACCCTTGCTCCTAGCGTAACCAGGGCTGAGCTCGTCGTAAACGTGCTCCTGAGGTGGGGTGAAAACCCTTGCTCCTGGCGTAACCAGGGCTGAGCTCGTCGTAAACGTGCTCCTGAGGTGGGGTGAAAACCCTTGCTCCTGGCGTAACCAGGGTTGAGCTCGTCGTAAACGTGCTCCTGAGGTAGGGTGAAAACCCTTGCTCCTGGCGTAATCAGGGCTGAGCTAGTCGTAAACGTGCTCCTGATGTGCCAAGGGCTTATTGACAACGTCTTGGACTTCTGAATAGGGCCTTACTGCAAGATTGCACGCCCGGTATCGAGGTAATAAAGCCTTACTGTGAGATTGCATGCCTGAGCTCGATGTAATAGGGCCTTATTGCCTGATGGCATGCCCGAGCTTGATGTAATAGGGCCTTATTGCCTGATGGCACGCCCGAGCTTGATGTAATAGGGCCTTACTGCTAGATTGCATGCCGAGCTCGATATAATAAGGCCTTACTGCAAGTGCACACGCCCGAGCTGTCATAATATGGCCTTACTGCTAGATTGCATGCCCGAGCTCGATATAATAAGGCCTACTGCAAGATTGCACGCCCCGAGCTTGATGTAATAGGGCCTTATTGCCTGATGGCACGCCCGAGCTACTGACTTGGTCCTTATTGCGAGATTGCACGCCCGAGCTATAACTTTGATCGGCCTAAAAGTATTGCAATAATACACAAAGACGAGACAGAAACGATCCAAAATAATAATATCTTGCAATTGATGTAGCATAAGGAATTTAAAACATTCAAATTCCAACGATTTTTAAGTCTTGAGCGTGTAAAGCTTGTGTTAATATATATGATATATATATTTTTTGAAAAGCTCTCCCAATATTTGATGTATGAGCCTACGAGAGGTGCCATGTGAGGGCCTTAGGGGCGCGATGCCTGATGGCTGCATAGTAGGCTTATGGGAATGCTGTATGGTGGGCCTCAGATGTGATGCCTGAAGAGTCACATTGTAGCGGACATACAAGCTGCAGGGTGGGTTGATGATGTGATGTCCGGGATAATGGTGTTAATCCGGTATGGTAATAATCCTTGATGGATTTTAATTGTGGCAATAGGAATTAATTGCGGTTTGTGACTCCCGGGGATTTTAAATCCGGTTTTGGAGTCGTTGGGTCCAAGGGATGAGATTGTATTCCCATCGTGGCGATGACCTTGGATTTTGGTCTTTGGTGTGATTTGGGGTCCGGAGTACTTTGTACTGGGGCTGGCAATGGAATTTGAGTTGGAGAGGTGATTTTTGAAAACAGATGATTTTAATGAATCATGATGTATTTGTGGAAGTATTGGTGTGTTGTGGTATTTTTGCTATATATACCCGTTGGACTCGAGATTTCCGTCATTTGGCACGGAATCACTTCTCTCCCTCTCCTCCCCCCCTCTTGTCGTGCATCACCCCTTTTCCCCAACCCTCATCTTTTCTCTTTGGAGAAAAAATGGTCGGAGGCTCGATTTAGGAGGCCGGATTCTTCGAATAAGTTGGTAATCTCCTTCCCCTCGCTTTTATCTTCGTTGGATTGTGATTTTGTTGGTTTTGGTTGAGTTTGGGTTTAGTTTGATTTGGGTGATTTTTGGTAAAAATCATAAAACCTTTTGGGTTGTTTTATTTGGGTTGAGCACCCTTGTTGGAGGTCCTTGGGTGTGGATTTGTTGTGGTTTTGGGTTGGGAGGAGTTGGGGTATGTATTGTAGAGGTTTCAAGCTTTTGAAAATGGAGATTTTCGTGTTGCAGGTCGTAGCGATCGATCGCCTGTGGCGAGCGATCGATCGCCCGCTGGCAGTAGGTAGCTTTTAAGCATTGTGGCGATCGATCGCCACTTTTGAGCGATCGATCGCCTCGCGCCAGTAAGGTCTGGCGATCGATCACTATATCGAGCGATCGATCGCCGAGGGGCTAGCGATCGATCGCCCGGCATAGCGATCGATCGCCAGAGTAGTTTTGTTGGTTTCTTGGCTTTTATGTGGGATTTTGGATTCGCGACTTAAATGGTCGGCTTCCGGGGCAATGTTCACATTCCAATGGGAATGTTAGACTTTTAAAATGGTTTGGTTGGAGCCAAGTTAAAGTAAACGGAACTCTCGGTTGAGTTTTTGGCGACCTTTTAAACTTGTAAAATGGTTTGCTTTGGGTGTTATGCATGCTTAGCCGGGTGGCTTTTATTTTGGTAATCGTCATGGATAGACGATATATTTTTGGAGTTTTGAACGTGCTTGGGCACGTGGTTGCATGCTTATGCTTGATTTTGAGTTGTTTATGTGTTTTAGCACCTATTTCTCGAGGCATGGAACTCAAGCAAGGTTTAGCTTGGACTACGGAGACTTAAGGTACGTATAACGTACGAGCATAGCCTTTATAATGTTGCAACTGTGAAATGCATGGTATAGGGTAATTGTAATAAATGGGCATTGAAATGCATGGTTGTGGTGGTATTACAATAAATGGGCATTGAAATGCATGGTTTGTGGTATTTACAATAAATGGGCATTGAAATGCATGGTTTGTGGTATTTACAATAAATGAGTATTGAAATGCATGGTATATGGTATTGGAAATAGATGGATATTGAAGTGCACGGTTTATGGTACTTGCAATAATTGGATAGTGAAATGCATGGTATATGGTAACTGTGATAAATAGACATACACTGGAAATAATATGGTGCCGCTTTCGAGCGAGCAACGATTGGGTGTTGTCGCCGTGAGCGACCATCGGTTATGACGCCGCTATTGTTGAGCGTGCGTGGGGTTTAGAATGCCGCTATTGTGGAGCGAGCAATGTTATGGGAACATGGAATCCTTGGTTAAATATATGTGAAATCTATGGCCTATATATAATGATTTTACCATATTGATTATGGAACTGGCATGATAGAACTGTATTAGTTAATCTATATGGCGATTAACTGGCTTTGGGAATTTGATGAGTTTGGTTATTTTGAGAACAGGGACAATACATGGGATCCCGGATGAGGGTGTTACCATCCAGGGAGTATCATTTAAATTATGGCATTTACATTCTGTAAATTTATGATTTGCAATGTTATGATTATTGGATTGATGGTATTGGTATGCTCACCCCCGTGTGAGGGCTGTCTCTGTGGGGCAGGCGTTACAGGGGTGGTAGCGGTAGCAGCGGCTTGGAGTTGAGCTCGGGCTGTTGATTAGAGGTACTCCACGATCGAGGTACCAGAGCTGGCTGGATAGACGCTCAGATCCAGAGTTGAGATCGAGTTGCACTTGGGAGGTGCTTCCAGGATTGAGGCACCGGTAATGGTATCTGGGAGTATGGTATTTTATACATTTCGTGCACATACGATTATTTGGTGCTCGTTTGTGAGCGATGTATATGTGTGCATGGGTTGTATAAAAGGCAAATGTCTTTTCTTTTCATCTATATTGTGATATGCAATTAATTGAGAACTGCTAGATGAATTGAGAAGTAATTAGTGTATCTCAGGAGTACATGTCATGCTAAATGGTTTAGTTGGGAAACTGGAAATGGTTTGTATTGGATTAAACGGAAAAATCTTATTATCGGTATTTTATGCTAATCTAGCATATGGTTATTTTCCAACATAGATGGTTACATGTACACGATCATGGGATTTACGCACTAATTTCGGGTTAAGGGCACGGGGGTCCTTACAGATGATCAGAGATGCCCGTGTGATCGGCTGATCATCAGAGATGCCGCATGGTGGACTTTAGGAACACGATGCCCAAGAGGCCACACAACGAGCTTACGTTATGACACATAGCAAACTTCAGGAATGCGATGCCCAAGGTAAAAAGTTTATTTTTTTCTCTCTCTTGGGGTCCATATCTTGTACATTAAAGCAGTTCAACCATTATTGCGAAAGAAAGATAAACATGGACTTATCTTAGATTTTGTATTGGCATAAGTAGTAGAAAATCGAGGGCCAATAATAATGATGTGATAAGCCTCTTTCAAGTATACAAAGCCCATGATGTTAAAGCAAATTCCACCAATTTCTAGAGAGAACCAATTGCTTCATTCAGAATTTATTGACTTCATGTAAGACATCATACAAGTTTCAGTATCATGTCGACAAACCATCCATGGATCTCCACATGATTCGACCAAAAACAATTGCTTCCAAGATTGCGGTGGAAGTATTGTAGCAGTTTATCTCATAAACCGTCAAGGTAATGGGGAAGAGAGTTCTCCCAGTGGTAGCGAGTCAGCGGTGACAAAGCCGTGGCGGCGATCATCAATGATCCCCATAGTGGGCATGATGGATATATCTAAAACCCATCATCTGTAGGAAGATTTGGCCTTTGGGAGAAATATATTTACGATTCTACACTCTTCATTGATCTGAACAGCAGCTGCCAGGTTCTTTGATTTTTGTAATGGCAGTGATTAACAATTTTGATTACTCCGTGAGATCCATATATGGCCACATAATATGCCACTGAAAAACATAGAGCAGAAAAGTAGAATAGTTTCTCATATCTCCAGAGCACTGACATTGTCTCTTTAGAACCGTAGGCTGAAACGTGAGAATTTATTATTGATTTGCTTCCTTCCTTCGTATTTCTTGAACTAAATTCTCCATGGTGGCATTGTAGCACTTCATCATAATGCCTTTTTTTCTAAAACTCATCGATCTTGTATGGAATTTTTGTTTTTGAGAAAAAAACATGTTTGAGTTTCTTGATGGAATAAGCTACTCAACCAGGTCTTCTCTCATGAGGAATTTTATGTACCCCAAATTACGTTTCACGCCAGAAACCATATAGTAGGACATTACCAGAGAAGTAGAAATATGAGTGTCCATCGGCGAATGGATGGCCGTTGTTGCACAGAAGAAGAGCTAGCGGAAGGATGGACAATAGCTGAAACAAGAGAATGACTAGCTCAGGTAATTCATCGAACATATGATATGCAACATAGTGTATATACGTTGATATGTAAAACCAGAGAAGGATCGAGCCCCAACAACAAATATCACGATCCAGTTCCAACACCAATATATACACAACCAAAGTTGCACAAAAATCCAGCAGAAAAGCACAGATGATCACTTAATGAAGATAATATTCAAATCTGCCTTTTTAATATGTATGGATAAGTCATAAGTGATAATATCATATGCAAATCAAGAAGCTCCATAGTAAATTATCCAAGTTAGTCGATGATAGAATAAGATGGCCCAAAAAATACTAATTGTTACTGTAATGTATCAATCGAGCAAGGGCCACGTGAAGTCGCATGGCTAAATATTGATAAAGTATATGGCATCTTTTCAAATTCTAATTAACTTGCAATATGATGATATACGTATACTGTCTACAGTATGGTAGCAACCAACACATCGACAAAGGATAATAGGAAGCAAATTAAATATGAGTGCCAGAGTGTGATGTGGCTTCTGTATGCCAATAGTTAAAGAAATAATAAATATAAAAAAGAAGGAGAAAAACCCTTGTGGAAGTATGTCTCCACTGAATTGCCGCACGAATACTGATGGCAGCAATTAGCAAGCCTTCGTTTTACTTTTTCTCTCTGACTTTTTGGATTTTTCGGTGTTAACATTGTTTTACCCATCACGTCTTAATTCAAATGTTCCCACAGACGGCGCCAATTGATATCACTAAAAAGTGTGATCTTAAATAAATATCGTGCGATGATGCAACAAACGATTTATCTTCTATAAACTGAATTGAACCGTCCCCCAAATGTATCTGTGTATCAAAGAAAAAGGGTGAGATGACTCCGCCCGTAGGCGAAGCCACTCCGACGCTTAAGTCAGTATATGCTTCAATAGAAAAGTATTGAAATTGTAGGCTTTGCATAACATGAAAGTCGTATTATGAAATACGTATTATGAAAGACGTAAGCAATAGCGTGTAAGTATTGCGTAATGAACGTACATGAATGAGGGTTAGGTGCCCTCTATTTATAGATGTAGAGATAGAGTCCCAATCAATATAGAATAAGAGTTCTAGTCAATCTATAATTGTAGAGTTCTAGTCAATCTGGGAGAAGAGTTCTAGTTAATATGAAATAGTATTGTATATGGCAACTAGATCCATGTTTATCCCGAGAATATTGAGAGATGTCTTCCAAAACCCTACAACTCCTTGCTTAATCAGATTGGGTCGGTTAAAACCCATTAGGTAGATCAATCCCCCATTGAGGGGTATCACATAATATTTGGCAGGAATAAGTCCTTCATTAATACATTTTGATCAGCACCATTATCGATTAGACAAATAGTGTTAATTTTAAAATCTTTAATTATTAAAGTGATCATAGAATACCATTTTTGGAATGAAATTTTTTCTATTGTCTGTACATATTGTTCTTAATCAGGCATGTTTGAGAGACATGAATTGTTCCTTGAGTTGAATCTTTTGTGTCAAAGGAATGTATTTGATCAAGAATAGATATTTTAGATCTTGTAACCTTATTTTTATAATATGTTGAGGGGGCAAGTTTTTGCCATACCAAATGCTTCACAAAAGTTACCTAATTTTTTTTCTAGAGGTTATGTTTATCTTTGCCATATTTTGATTGTAGCTTTAATTCAGAGCATAATGTTAAAGCTTCTCTTTTGATAAAAGAAAATAATTGACCAAAAGTTATTGAATCAAATTGATAGGATCACTATCAGTTTCAGTTTTGAGTTTTTGTGTTATTCGTTCTCCGAATAATTTTGGAAGACCTGTAATGAATCTTTCTTTCCAGAAAGCTTGATTACAGTCTGTTCTTTTAAGAACATAAGTAAGAAAGACGTCTTTGTACCATCTATAATCAGATAGAGTAGGACATCTTAAATTTGAAAGAACAATATGAGATTAGTTTAATTCTTCTTTGGGATTTCCTATAAAATACATACCTATAGTAATTATTAAATAATCACAGGCATCAGCCTTTTGTTGAATTATACCATCTTCATTTTCATATTCTGACTTATGACGTATAATAGATTGTTTTCATCTAAAGTTAGTTGGTTATCCCACCAATTTTTAATTGGTCCTGTAAATCCTGTTACTAGAAGACCTACAGATTTTCTTCTGTAGCATTTTGAATTCGGTAGGCAGTTTTGCCATACCCCATTTCTTGTAGTGTATTGAGTATTTCAGATTCGGATTTACCATCTATTCCATGATGTATAGATTGTCCATCATATTTAGAAGTTTGAAATTGAGTTCTTTCTTCATATTGAATATCATGAGGTGTAGGTTTGTTATAAAAATTTCTAGTTGTCCAGATGAACGTAATTTATTTATTTCTCCTTTAAAATGTTTGTTAATTTCATTTATGAGATATTAGTATCACTATCGGAACTGTCACTTTCGTTTGATATTTTTAACGCAATTAATCTTTGATTACTAGTAGAGGAAATATTGGCTAGTTTTTGTTTATACGATTAAGTATATCGGTATTTGGTTAATTTTTAATTTACTTTCAAGGGATATAGGAATACTTCTTGGGTTAAAGTGAGGTTTGGAAATATCGTGAGGAAATTTAAATTTTTGATTTAGTTTCTATTTGTAAATTTTGCATTGATTTAACTGAGTAGCAATAATATGTAAAATTTGATTTGAAAAATTATTTTGTTGATATTTTTATGACATCTTCTTGTGAAACATGGTCTTTTCCGTCACGACCTCGTTTGAAGGGAGTAAGCTATGATTTCACCATCTGGAGTGGTTACTTTTATTTTTGAAGAGGTGGATGAATAGAAGTGACAACAGATTATTGTCTAAAGTCCATTTTTTGTAAGGGCGGTTTGGGAACATATATTTGTTGTAGTGAATAAACATTTTCTATATCTTTGTAAAGGTATACATATGAAACCAATTAGTTAAAGGAATATTTGCCTTTTTTCTTGATAATGTCCATCATCCAAGCCTTTTTTATTTGTTCTATGAATTGTGGTTCTAATTTTTCGAACCATTGTCTTTTATCTGTGTTATCTGGATCATTGTAATCATCAATCAATATTGATGATTAACTTTAAATTGTCAACATGAAATCATGTTTATTTGAGATAAAGTTGGAGAATTAGGAGGAGAATAATTTGTTGAACTAGAAGGTTGAAATTCTGGAAGAGGTGATTTAAAATTGAATTTTGAGTCTGTAAAATGAGCACTGGAATAATTTGAAACAGATTTTCGAGATGATTCTGGTTTGGGGTCATCTTGAATGGATGAATGGGAACGTTCTCTATATGAGTTAAATCGTAATAAAATACGACCATCAGTTTCTTCAATTATTTGAGGATATATCTCTTCGTATTAATTTCTGGGTATTTGAGGAGTTTGAATAATAAATTCATTTGGGATTGTGATTTCATCCCATTTCAAACGTTTTGGAACAAACACAGATGGATTATCTGCTTCCACATGTAATAAGACAGTTTCGTCTTACTGTTGTTTGAAGATTAAATTTTAAATTTAATTGTGAATTCATTATTCTAAAATAAACTCTATATATAATGGCAAAGTTTTTACATAAGTCTCTAAATTCATCTCCTTGAAGATGAACATCTAAGACTAATGAGTCTTGAATTAGTGGATCTGAAAGATCTACAGAAAAGTTAGGGGAACAGTTGAAATATATTGGTCCATTACAAAACATTTGTTTGAATCATGGCCAATAATGAAGATTTATATCTTTTTAATCTTTTATCTCGAAGAGCGAGATATATTGGAGCATTACTCCCATATGAACTAATGGTTTAACTGCAACTTGAATTAAACCAAAGTGAATATATTTATAATGTCTTTCTATATATTTAGTGATTGAATTTAAAGATATCAAAGGTATACTTTGAAATTCTTGTTGTATAGAAATAGTTTCTTCATGAGTTTTAATAGAAAAAGAAGTTTTGAAATCAAAAGATCCTATTTGATAAAGAGTCTCTATTTATTCTTCTGGAATAGTCCAGTTTTGAATAGTTAATAGGTAAATGTATTTCTTTTGATTGAATTATGCTGTTTGAGTTTGAAGAACTTCTAGAAAATAATCTTCTAATTGATGAAGCCATAGAAAAGTTTTAAAATCTTATGTTTAAGTTGTCTACTATAAATAGTGTTACGGAGTACGGGACCACCACCGGGACCACCTACACGGCTGACCAACGGACTTACAGGCTGACCAACGCAAACAGTAATACCAGAACATTATGAACTTAAAATAATGATCTTAAAACTAAGGAATGGTTTCTACAATTTGAAGATAGATCTAGATTGGGAGTAACTTGGCTCTGATACCATTTCGGGGGTGGATCGAACGTTTTGGATTAAACATGATAAGAATGTAATAGTAAACATGTATGTAATGAAGACTTTAAATAACCAATTTGTAAAAAAAGACTTACTTTGAATTTGAACAATAGTAGTCGATTACAAGCAAGTATTGTAGTGGAAAATGAGAGTGAAATTGATTATAAGATCATCCAGAGAATTCTGCGATGATTGTAATGAAATCTACATATCTATTTATAGATACATTTTGATTTAAAATAGATTTGCATTACATGAGCATCTACTTTTGGAAAATGGCCGACAGTACTTTTGGCTTTAGCATCTTTTCTGTAGTCTTTTGATTGAGTGGGAAAGCATCTTGAATTAGAACCGTTAGATTTATTCTTTACTTTGAGTAGTGGTAGGCTTTGACGTCAAATCTTCCTTTGTCTTTTTGTCGCTTGTGGATTCGCACTGTAGAGCCAGCTGGCTGTGATAATTCCATCAGCTTTCCACATGAATTTTTGTTTGCCAATTTTGGAGCCTGATAATTCTCTTGATTGAATCATTGAACATAAATTGTTGTAGTCATTTTGCTTTGTCATAGCTGTCATAAATCAAATGGGTCTTGAGCAAATTGATCTTTGAATGGGTCAAAATTTGACGTTGATTCATCAGAATCGGCTTTTGATGAGGAGGACTTCATTTTTTTTAGATAATGAACATAATTAGCTGCTAATTCTGGACAATCTTCCATCATATGAAGTATGATTTGTTGTTCAGAGTAATCGGTTGTAGGTTGCTTCTCAATTTTTGTTTTTCTCTGGCAGTTTGAATCATGAATTCATTTTTTGCTTGAATTCTGGCACTCAAGGGATGAGTTGGTTTAGTAGATACTTCAGCTGGATTGATTGGTGACCATTTAATTTTTTCACCTGTTTGAAGAAATATAAGAACCACTTCTTGATTGCAATAATTCGTTGAATAATTTGCCACCATTTTATTTTAAATTCTCTAACTATAGAAATGGGGTAAGGTTTTGAATAAATTGTTGAAATTGGAAATTCGAACCGAAAATCCATGGTACTTTGAATTCGGAGAATATAGAATTTGTTTTTCAAATTCCGTACCTGGTTGCTTTTGAAACAAAACTTTGAAGGCAAGTTTTACATCTGGAGGTAAAATTTCGGTTGCAAGACCAAATTTAAACCACCAATCGCAAAACCAAATGGGGAATTCTTAAAAAAGTTTGTATGAAGTGTAAAAAACCATGAATGATCAAAGGGTCTTTTGAAAAACGTATTAAACCAAGCCATTTTGTAATCGGGATAATTATAACCCTTTGGATTAAAATCTTTTGAAAAATTCTTTTGGGAGAATGGAAAAGTCCATTCTTCTGTTTAAAAATCTTTTTTATTATACATTTTGAAAAAGCAATCCGAGAAGGATTTTTAGTATCAGGATTGTGGACTAATTCTATTGATTTTGAATCAACAAGAATAAATTCATAAAATTGTTGAGTCTTTCTAGAGTCTTCTGGGTACCAATACAACCTTGAGGATAATAACGTTGAATAATACTTCTGAGTGTATTAAAATCAGGGGCTGTTGAAAATCTAGTTAGAGTAAGATGTTCAACATAAGGTTTTGTGAAATAGGGGGACGATTGGGATGATTGAGTAGGTAAAGGTTTTTTCAGGTGTGGTAGGTGCAAGGGGTGTTTGTACAGCTTGAGTATAGGTAAGAGGAGGAAAATTTGCAAGAACTGTAAATCTATTTTGAGTGGGGTTTTGAGCTGCATAATCATCAGATGTTGAACTTTGGACTGGTTCATCTATAATAACATTTTTTTCCTTGTAAAAAACTCTCTAGTAAGAAAATCTGGAAGTGAATTGGATGATCCTTTAATGTATTCAATCTCAAAATCAAATACTGATAAAATAGCTTGCCATCGAGCAAAGATTTGTTTTGAAACATGTTTTACATCTTTTTGTAAAATTTCTTTTGCTGATTTTCAATCTATACGTAACAGAAATGATTTATTATATAGATCGTCTTGAAATTTAGATATGCACAAAACTATGGATAAAATTTCTTTTTTGACAGTAGAATAATTCTTTTGAGATCCTAACCAAATGCCTGAATGAAATCGAATGATATGTTCAGTTGTAGGAGATGCAGATGAATGCAGTTTTTGTTTGAGGATACCCCCATACCCTGAATAAGATGCATCTGTTTCAACTATAAGGTAGGCGTCGGGATTAGGAAGTCCCGAGACAAGGTAAGGATGTAACTTGGGTTTTAATTAATTGAACGAGACGTGAATGTTCAGATGTCCATTCACAAGGTTTCTTTTGAAATCTTTGATATAGAGGTTACAAATAATACGAAGTTTGGGAAAGAAATCGGAGACATAATTGAGACATCATAGGAATCGTTGAAGTTGAGTTTTATCTTTAATTTCATCTGGAAATTTTGACGCGAACTCTATTGCTCTTGAAATAGGTTTAATAGTGCCTTGGAAAATATCGTGTCCTAAAAACGAATAAGATATCTCTTCTTTTAATAGACTTATTGTAATTTTTTTTTTTTGATTAAATTAAGTTGTTTAAAAATCGATGATTCTTGAAGTAAAGATATTTCTTTTACTTTAGTAGGAGTAGAAAAATGAAAACTTATTTTATTTCCCATAATGTTAGTAGTAATACCTTTATGATTAACTTGAAAAGGGTAAATTGATGTTTAAAAAATGAGTTCCTATATTATTTCTTGATTTAAGTTTTAAACTAAAATGAATGGGGTTTTAAAACAATATCCTTGATTGCAGATATAAGCTTTGGATAATTTATATTTAATATTTAAGGGTGTTGAATTAGCTGCAACAAGCTTTTCTTTTATTTTTTCATAATATTTGGTTGGAATAAGTCCTTCATTAATACAATTTTGATCAGCACCACTATCGATTAGACAAATAGTGATTAATTTTAAAATCTTTAATTATTAAAGTGATCATAGAATACCATTTTTGGAATGAAATTTTTTCTATTGTCTATACATATTGTTCTTGATCAGGCATGTTTTGAGAGACATGAATTGTTTCTTGAGTTGAATCTTTTGTGTCAAAGGAATGTATTTGATCAAGAATAGATATTTTAGTATCTAATTCTAAATCTTTAGCATCAAGACTTTGCAATTTACAATAGATATTTGAGATTTGTTTTTTTAATTGATTAATTTCTCTTTGGAGATCATTAGAATTTATTTTCTTTATAGTAGAGGAAGAGCTTTTATCAAATAATTTGAAATACTAAGGTTCATTTATTTGACTAGCCGATTCTTCTTCAGTAAGGAGTAAATGTTTAAATATTTGTAAATATTCTTTATGATCTTCAGTATTATTAATTTAATTAATTAATTTGAATAAAAATTCTTGTTGATCTTTATTCTTTGTAATGACATTAATAGATAAAGAGCAAAAATTAGAATTTTGAACTTCATTTTCACTTTCACTAGAGCTATTTAAAATTTGGTTTATATATTCGAAATCAGTATTAATGCTAGACTCTGATTCAGAAGTTTGAGAATTTGGATTTTCTTCGTTTATTAATAAAGTTGATATTTTATCTCTAAGTTCTGGATCATCTTGAAATAGTTCATTAATTTTTGTCTTGACATGACAGGTGTCAGCTTTGTGACCAAAGCGGTGACATTTCCAACATTGAATTTTGGTAGTATTAGTGTTACTAAATTTTTTGTATGGTTTTTTGTAAGATTTTCTTTTTTTCTTGAATGTTTCTTCTGGATTTGGTTCCTTAGAACTTCTTTTAGATTTGCGAAAATATTTTCGATATCTTTTGTCTGAAGTGAGTTTTTTAACCTTATTTTTATAATGTGTTGAGGGGGCAAGAAGTTTTTGCATACCAAATGCTTCACAAAAGTTACCTAATTCTTTTCTAGAGTTATGTTTATCTTTGCCATATTTTGATTGTAGCTTTAATTCAGAGCATAATGTCAAAGCTTCTCTTTTAAAAGAAAATAATTGACCAAAAGTTATTGAATCAAAATTGATAGGATCACTATCAGTTTCAGTTTTGAGTTTTTGTGTTATTCGTTCTCCGAATAATTTTGGAAGACCTGCAATGGATCTTTCTTTCCAGAAAGCTTGATTACAGTCTGTTCTTTTAAGAACATAAGTAAGAAAGACGTCTTTGTACCATCTATAATCAGATAGAGTAGGACATATTAAATTTGAAAGAACAATATGAGATGAGTTTAATTCTTCTTTGGGATTTCCTATAAAATACATACCTATAGTAATTATTAAATAATCAAAGGCATCAGCCTTTTGTTGAATTATACCATCTTCATTTTCATATTCTGACTTATGATGTATAATAGATTGTTTTTCGTCTAAAGTTAATTGGTTATCCCACCAATTTTTTAATTATCCTGTAAATCCTGTTACTAGAAGACCTACAGCATTTTCTTCTGTAGCATTTTGAATTCGATAGGCAGTTTTTGCCATACCCATTTCTTGTAGTGTATTGAGTATTTCAGATTCGGATTTACCATCTATATTCCATTGATGTATAGATTGTCCATCATATTTAGAAGTTTGAAATTGAGTTCTTTCTTCATATTGAATATCAGGAGGTGTAGGTTTGTTATAAAAATTTCTAGTTGGTCCAGATGAACGTAATTTATTTATTTCTCCTTTAAATTTTTTGTTAATTTCATTTATGAGATTATTAGTATCACTATCGGAACTGTCACTTTCGTTTGATATTTTAACGCAATTAATCTTTGAATTACTAGTAGAGGGAATATTGGCTAGTTTTTCGTTTATACGATTAAGTATATCGGTATTTGGTAATTTTAATTTACACATATTGCTGCTAATACCAAGGTAAAGATTAGACAATTTGTAAAGGGCTTGAGGCCGGAGTTATTTGATAGGGTGGTGTCTAATAACCCTTGTTCATATGAGGAAGCGTTGATGATAGCCGAAATGGCTGAGATTGCTGTTGGTGTTTATCAGGATGTGGGACATTCTCAGATACCTACATCAGAGAGCATGAGACCACGCGGGGAAACGTTTAAACCATCATGCGGACGTGCTTCTTCCTCTTGATTTGGTGGGAAACGTTTTGGACCACGGAAAGGGGATGACCGAAGAGCCAAGGGACAGTCCAAAGGCAGTAGCAGTAGCAGTGGCCGAGGATTACAGTGTTTTAAATGTGGCGGACCACATTTGAAACGAGATTGTCCTCAATTGAATACAGTAGTTTGTTTCCGTTGTGGGAGGGCATGACATGTGATCCGTGATTGTCCTCAAGTGGGTGGATAACAGAGGAG
This sequence comes from Haberlea rhodopensis, assembly GCA_907163345.1. Classification (NCBI taxonomy): domain Eukaryota; kingdom Viridiplantae; phylum Streptophyta; class Magnoliopsida; order Lamiales; family Gesneriaceae; genus Haberlea; species Haberlea rhodopensis. The sequence continues at coordinate 15,774 of CAJQUN010000978.1, forward strand.
AGGACCAATGTCAAAGAATACAGTGCAGCAGAGACCACAGGTTGTACCACAGTCTGGTGGAGGACAGAGGGCAGGACCACCTCAGGCTCAGGTATATGCACTGAATAGGGAGCAAGCAGAGGTAGCTCCTGATGATGTGATAGCGGGTAAGTGTACTCTGTTTACTTATACATCTTTACTTTTGATTGATACTGGTGCATCACATTCTTTTGTTGCACAAAATTTTATTGACCGGTATCATATATGCTCGTCTCCACTGTTGATGCCTCTTTATGTTTCGACACCCATGGGAACTACTGTGATGGCTTGTCAGAGTGTGTCCGATTGTGTTTGTCAGTTTGATATGGAATATGAGTTACAAGCCGATTTGATTGTGTTAGACATGACAGATTTTGATTGCATTTTTGGAATTGATGTGTTGAGTAAATATCAGTCTGTTGTGGATTGTTGTCAGAAGACAGTAAGATTTTAGTCTGAGACTGGAAATCAGTGGTTCTTTTATGGTCAGGGATCGAGGGCAAGGATTCCTTTGATATCGGCTATCCGCATGTCACGTTTGTTGGAACGTGGGCATATGGGGTATTTGATTTATGCCCTTGATGTGACTGAACGTCAAATAGACAGGAAAGTGGAGGAGATACCAGTGGTTGCAAAGTATGCTGATGTATTTCCAGATGAGATTCCTGGATTTCCACCGAGTCGAGAAGTGGAATTTGGTACTGATTTGATACCTGGTACTTCTGCAATTTCACGAGCTCCCTATCGGATGGCACCAACTGAATTGAAAGAATTGAAAACTCAATTGCAAGACTTATTGGACAAGGGGTACATACGTCCTAGTGTATTGCCTTGGGGTGCTCCGGTATTATTTGTTAAGAAGAAGGATGGGACAATGCGATTGTGTATTGACTATCGACAATTGAACAAGGTAACCATAAAGAATAAATATCATCTTCCTCGTATTGATGATTTATTTGATCAGTTACAGGGATCAAAAATCTATTCTAAGATTGATTTGAGATCTGGTTATCATCAAATACGTGTGAGAGAGGGTGATGTACAGAAGACAGCATTCAGAACTCGCTATGGACATTATGAGTTTCTGGTGATGCCATTTGGAGTGACAAATGCTCCAGCTGTCTTTATGAGTTTAATGAATCGGGTGTTCCAGGAATATCTTGATCGATTTGTCATTGTTTTTATCGATGATATATTGATCAATTCACAGAGTGATGTAGAACATGCCCAACATTTGCATATGGTATTGCAATTGTTGAGAACACATCAGATGTATGCCAAACTCAGTAAGTGTGAGTTTTGGTTGAACAGTGTCGGCTTTTTGGGGCATGTAATTTCAGAAGAAGGTATATCAGTTGATCCGAAGAAAGTAGAAGCAGTGTTGAATTGGCCAGCACCTACTTCTTTGCAGAGATTCGTAGTTTCTTGGGTTTGGCTGGATATTATAGACGCTTTGTTGAAGGATTTTCAACAATTGTCAAACCATTGACACATTTGACACAGAAGGGAGTATCGTTTCGATGGTCGGAGGCATGTGAGCGTAGTTTTCAGGAATTGAAACATCGATTAACTACAGCTCCAGTTTTGATCATTCCATCAGAACATGACAGGTTTTGCCTTATATACAGATGCATCATTACTAGGTTTGGGTTGTGTATTGATGCAGGATAAACATGTAGTGGCTTATGCATCACGACAATTGAAACCACATGAAATGCGATATCCAGTGCATGATCTGGAATTGGCTGCCATTGTCTTTGCCTTGAAGATATGGCTACATTATTTATATGGTACGTCGTTTACCATATACACAGATCATAAAAGCTTAAAGTTTTTATTCACTCAAGCAGAGTTGAATATGAGGCAAAGAAGATGGATGGATCTGTTGAAAGATTATGATTGTGAGATTGAATATCATCCAGGAAAGGCTAATATTACAGCAGATGCCTTGCGTCGGCAAGTACATCATACGGCCGATGAGATGATTCATTTATCAGCGTTGATGACATAGTGTTGTACATTGGGCTATAAATTTGATGTGGAAACAGTGCCAGTACGGGTATCAACATTGTTGGTTGAACCCAACATTTTTGAGAAAATCAGAACGGCACAAATGACTGATGATGAGGTACAACATTGGAAGGAAATGATAAGTCAAGGACAAACATCGCAGTTTGTACTTGCAAGTGATGGAATTCTGAAATACAGGAATTGTTGGGTAGTACCTACGATATTAGGACTATGCCAAGAACTACTACAACGTGCTCATTGTAGTCGATATAGTATACATCCTGGTGGAAAGAAAATGTATAAAGATTTGCGTACCCAATTTTGGTGGAAACGCATGAAACAGGATGTGTTGGACTTTGTAAACGATGTTTAGTCTGTCAACAAGTAAAAGCAGAAAGACAGAAACCAGGAGGAGAATTACACAGTTTGGAAATTCCTCAGTGGAAATGGGAACATATCACGATGGATTTTGTGACTCATTTGCCACGGACATCTTCTGGTTGGGATGCCATTTGGGTGATCGTTGACCGACTCACCAAAGTAGCTCATTTCGTGCCATATTGTATGACATTTATGTATCTGAGAATGGCACAGTTGTACATTCAACATGTAGTGAGACTACATGGTATACCAGTTTCCATTGTGTCGGATAGGGATCCGAGATTTACTACTCATTTTTGGGAAGGGTTACAGACAGCGTTGGGAACTGAAGTGCGGTTGAGTACAGCATATCATCCTCAAACAGATGGACAGACAGAGCGTAGGATACCTACACTTAAAGATATGTTGCGTGCCTGTGTATTAGAGTTTGATAACTCTTGGCAAGAATCGTTGCCATTAGTGGAATTTTCAGTTATCAATCTAGTATACAGATGGCATATCGATTGGCACTACCCCCTGAAAGTTGCACCATTTAAAGGTGTGGTACGATTTGGTAGACATGGAAAGTTGTCTCCACGATACGTTGGTCCGTATGAGGTATTGCAACGTATTGGTACGTTGGCATATCGATTGGCACTACCCCCCTGCATTGAGTAGTATTCATGTGTGTTTCATGTTTCACTTTGAGGAAGTACGAACCAGATCCGAGTAATGTATTGCAACTACCTGATGTACAGTTGGATGCAGATATGTCGTATGACCGATTATGATCTTGGATCTAGCTGAACGCAGGTTACATAATAAGGTGATCCCGATGGTTAAAGTCCAGTGGGACAGAAGGGGTGTCGAAGAGGCAACGTGGGAGACGGAGCAGCATATGATGCAACGGTATCCGGATTTGTTTTTTGGTATGTTAATATGTTATTTTTACATGTTTCTTATGTTGCATATATTATATGTGTTGTTATGCGAAGCATGTATTATGTTTGTATATGCAATTTCGATGATGAAATTCAATGAGTGGGGGAGAATTGTAATGCCTCGATTTGCTTTATGCACGTGTGATATGATTATATCGTTATTATGACTAATTTTGATATGATATGAATTGGGTTCGGGTTGAACCGAGGATGAATTAATACATGTATAAAATGATATATGGCAATGAATGAAACATATGTCAATGTATGACTTGAATTTAATCAAGTGTAGTGACATATCAAGTAACTATGAGTATGCATTTGATTTGGATGTCATGTACAATTTCAATTAAGAGGAAAGTTGCATTTGCATTTGAATTTGGATTTCACCTTCATGTACATGTCAATTAGCATGTCATTGCAATTAGCATGTCATTATCTCCAACATGACCTATATCAAGTGGACTAGTGGGCGGAATCACATACTACACCACTTTTCACCTAAAATTCTCTACAAAGCTTCTCTCCAACCCTTGGAGATTCTTCTTGGTTTGAGCTTGGATTTCACTAGAGAATTAAGCTAGGAAGTTGAGTGAAGTGATTTCCTAACTTCTTGGTAAAGAATTTATGGTTTTGAACTTGAATTGTGTAGTTGGTGTTGAAGTATGTGAATTTGAATATCAAATGTTCATGCTTAGAATCATAACATGTTTATATGCCAAGAATTGGATTCTAAGATGGTAGAAACATGTTTATATGATACTAGGGATTGCATGCAACATGGTTACATGTAAATTTGTGAGTAGGAGAAGAGGTACCATGAAGATATGCTTGAAAATCGCCATGTTCTAAGTTTTCTGCACATCGGCGATCGATCGGTGCTTGTGTTGCGATCGATCGCCGAGGACAGATAAAATTTAAGGCGGTGAAAATATGTGGCGATCGATCGGTGAGTTTGTAGCGATCGATCGCTATGAACAGGGCATTTTGGAGATCGATCGCCAAGTAGTTGCGATCGATCGCGAGGAGACAGAAAGTTTTGGCGATCGATCGGCAATTGTAGCGATCGATCGGTGCTTTGGAATTTTTGAAAATGTTATATTTTTGTCACAATTGGTTATGAAGCTCTTATAACATGGTTTATTGGCGATATTATTGTAGCATCATCACAGGGGACGGGGCAACGGGGCAATTAGCCAGTGACGACTGATTTATCTCGTTTGTGTCCCTTTACAGGTACGTGTTGACGTACGGAGTATAGATATGGTGTGATGATGTTATGAGATTGATATAATATGAATTGTGTTGTGTTGTATCATATGATTGGTAGTATCATATGCATGTACATTCATGGATATCATGTGTTTGAAATGGATGAGGTATATGCTTTAGCATTAGAGGTATACGTCTGGTTTGGGTATATGCTTGGGTATGCTACATATAAGTTAGCATTAGAGGTATACGCCTGGTTTGGGTATATACTCTGGCTATTATCACATATGAGTACGGTACTATGATATGTGCTGCTAATATGAAGATGTGATGTGGTTCCACTGACATATTGAGCTGAGATAGACATATCATATTGGTCTCGTGATAATAGGGTGATAGTTGAGACATGTCGACATGGTGCATTGGTTGATGCACGATACAGAGCATTCACATTGGATATGATGTTTATTGTGCTTTATCATTGATATTGTGTTTTGATATTGCACTAAAATAGTGGTTTATCTATGCTCACGTTGTGTGAATGTTTCTGTAGGATTTCATAGACGTGGGAATCGTGAGTCTTATTCCGCTGCGAGGTAAACCACTGCATAGGAGTTGTGCTGGCTTAGGTTGTTATTTATAAATGTGATGTATATGTGAATAGGGTTTTTGTACTTGTGCTTTTGTACATCTGTAACAACCTATTAGTAAGAAACTCTAAAACAGTGTATGAATTACTTAATTCTGACTCACATATGTACTTGCGATTGAATACATAATGGATTAAGTAACGAAGACCCCACAACAGTAGACAACTTAAACATAAGATTTTAAAACTTTTCTATGGCTTTATCAATTAGAAGATTATTTTCTAGAAGTTCTTCAAACTCAAACAGCATAATTCAATCAAAAGAAATACATTTACCTATTAACTATTCAAACTGGACTATTCCAGAAGAACAAATAGAGACTCTTTATCAAATAGGATCTTTTGATTTCAAAACTGCTTTTTCTATTAAAACTCATGAAGAAACTATTTCTATACAACAAGAATTTCAAAGTATACCTTTGATATCTTTAAATTCAATCACTAAATATATAGAAAGACATTATAAATATATTCACTTTGGTTTAATTCAAGTTGCAGTTAAACCATTAGTTCACATGGGAGTAAATGCTCCAATATATCTCGCTCTTCGAGATAAAAGATTAAAAAGATATAAATCTTCATTATTGGCCATGATTCAAACAAATGTTTGTAATGGACCAATATATTTCAACTGTTCCCTTAACTTTTCTGTAGATCTTTCAAATCCACTAATTCAAGACTCATTAGTCTTAGATGTTCATCTTCAAGGAGATGAATTTAGAGACTTATGTAAAAGCTTTGCTATTATATATAGAGTTTATTTTACAATAATGAATTCACAATTAAATCCAAAATTTAATCTTCAAACAACAATAAAAGACGAAACTGTCTTATTACACGTGGAAGCAGATAATCGATCTGTGTTTGTTCCAAAACGTTTGAAATGGGATGAAATTACAATCCCAAATGAATTTATTATTCAAACTGTGAGACCCCGTTATCTAAACAAGATTCTAAGGTGCAATTAAGAGAACTAATCATTCATAAATCAGAGTATTAGGCCGTGTTGATAATCCTGAGCTTAAGAGTTACAGTACCAAGAAGTTCAAAAGGAATTAGATACATTCCTAACAAAAGTGTACTAAACTAAAGCTTTAGTCTACACTATGTAGAAGCTATACAAAAGTAATTTCTGTTCAGCTAATCCTGTAGCACTCCTTACAGCTCAGCGTATCAACCCCGACCCTGGTTCTCCATGTCAAAAGCACCTACAAAGACATTCCCAAACACATGAGCACATGGTAATTCATATTCAACATGATATGAAAGTAAAGCGTAAATGCATAAACCATAGATATAAAATACTTCCTGAATTCCAATGCATTTAAAACGCCCATTTTGGTTGTCCCTGTACCATAACTTATAATTAAATCAATAACTGATATTACGATTTTAAACAAATGTCATGACATAACTTCACTTCTTAAATCTTGAAATCAATCCTTAGTCAGTTCATCATCAGTGTATTTTAATGCCCTTCGCTTCATAACTTTAGAACAAGCGGACCTCCCCCCCCCCTGGCTTCATCATATAAGCGGCATTTCTAACCTCGCTTCATATGGCAAACCTCGCTTCAATGTGCAAGCGGACCTTCACCCCCTCGCTTCACATTTTAGCGGCATAATAGCGGCAAGCATTAAAATCATCACTCTGATAACCGTGACACGTGGAATACACACCAAATATTCCACAACATACATATGCAATTACAATGCATAATCAACATGTATCACACTCACATAAACTGATACATACTTGCATCCATCGTGTGTCAAATTAATAAACATATAATACATGTCACTGTTGGGTGCCCGTACGTCGCTTACGTACCTTTCCAAAATATGGTATATTGCAGGACTCTATCCCCTTGTGTGGCTATCTGTGAAGGATCTACACAAGTGTACAACACAATATTAGATGCCAATAATAGCCCAATACCAAAAATCCCACAAAAATAATTAAAAACACATGTTTTGGCTTCTCGCGATCGATCGCCAATATGCCCCGATTGATCGCGGGATGCTACTGCCTCAACATTCAAAATTCTGTCTTCCACGATCGATCGCTGAAGTTGTGCCGATCGATCGCGGCATCGCCGATCGATTGTGCCAAACTCGCGATCGATCGCTGAAGTGTTCTGCCTCGCACCCTAGTGCTTGCGATAGATCGGGAAAACGCGCCGATCGATCGCCAATACCTGCAAATCGCGAACAAATGCCATTTTCGAACACATTCCCAAAGCTATCATAAAATGCACCATAAATCATCATCCCCCAACAACTTAACATGCAAAATACACCAATATACTATCATGTAGCTACACAAAACAACAATCTCATCAAAGAGCTACTACACATGCAATTTCTACACAACACAATAACTCTCCTTAAACAAGAATTAAACCAAGGCAAGACATGGTTCCTCACCCTTTTTGCTCCAACTTTTAGCAAGGTTTCAAGGCTTGAAATGGCAGATTTCTTCTTCCAAATTCCTTAGCAGATGCTGGACGAAATGGGGGAGAAAGATTGGGGAGAAATGGAGTGATAGAGATTGAGTGGTGGAGAGGTAAAGTGAGGTATGGGGTGCTGCAGATAGGCATGGGCTGGTAGGGGGTGGGTGGTGATGGGTTGACATGCAGTGTTTTAATTGTGTCCCGGCATTTAGCACGATATATTAAAATATCCTCACATGATATTTTATAGTATTTAATCAATAAAACACTTCAAATTCCAATTAAACATGCTATACCACAATGACCAATACACACCCCAAATAATCATGCCATAACCCAAATTCCCAACGTATATCATATGCACCCTAAAATGCATTAATAGACCATGACCGCCACATGACTAAGCATTTCCCAATATAAATAGTTCAACCCCATAATTTAACACCATAATCCTCATATAACATAATAAATGTTCAAATGCACATAATCATTTCGGGGATATCACAATACTCCCCTACTTATAAGATTAAGTCCTCGAAATCAGCATGCACTTACCAAAATGAAACAAAAATAAATCACATACCAGAAAATAGTTCCGGATAGTGCTGCACCATGTGTCGCTCCGTCTCCCACGTGGCCTCTTCGACACCCCTACTGTCCCACTGAACTTTGACCATAGGTATCACCTTGTTCCGAAGTCTGCGATCTGCCCGATCCAGAATTCTGATAGGCTGCTCCACATAGGATACATCGGACTCTATCTGAACCTCAGAAGGTTGCAACACATAAGAAGGATCTGGCTCGTACTTCCGCAACATAGATACGTGGAATACATCATGTATACCGGACAGAGAGGGCGGTAAGGCCAGTCGGTAAGCCAGGGTGCCAACACGTTGTAAGATCTCGTACGATCCAACATATCTCGGGGATAACTTCCCCCGCATTCCAAAACGTACTACACCTCTAAAAGGTGAGATCTTAGAGAAGACCCTGTCGCCCAACTGAAACTCTAACGGCCGACGCCGTTGATTAGCATACGCTGCCTGCCTGTCCTGACCTGCTTTCATTTTCCTTCTGATTACCTTCACCTTTTCTTCCATTTCTGGACCAACTCTGGTCCTCCGACCGATTTACGGTCCACGTCGTCCCAACATAACGGTGACCTACAACGGCTACCATAGAGGGCCTCAAAAGGAGCCATTTGTATGCTTGCCTGGTAGCTATTGTTATAAGAAAATTCTACCAAGGCCACTGAATCCTGCCAAGAAGCATCAAACTCCAACACACATGCCCTCAACATGTCCTCGAGCGTTTGGATAGTACGCTCGGTCTGGACATCCGTTTGAGGATGGTATGCTGTGCTCAACCTCAATTCTGTACCCAGGACTGACTGAAGACCTTCCCAGAAGTGAGATGTAAACCGCGGATCTCGATCAGACACAATCGAAACAGGGATCCCATGCAGTCTCACTACATCTCTGACATATAACTGAGCCATCCTCAAGTACGTGAATGCCAAACTGTATGGAATGAAGTGAGCTACTTTAGTCAGTCTGTCCACGACTACCCAGATAGCATCAAAACCTGAAACGGTCCTCGGTAAGTGGGTCACGAAGTCCATGGATACGTGCTCCCACTTCCACTCTTGGAAGGCTCACCACCAGGCCTCTGCCTCTCAGCCTTCACTTGCTGACAAATCAAGCATCACCTAACGAATGTAGTAACATCTTGTTTCATTCATTACCACCAAGACTGGCCACATAAATCTTTGTACATTTTCTTTCCGCCCGGGTGGATACTCATCCTACTGCAATGGGCTCGCTGTAATATTCCCTGACGCAACTCAGGTGTATTCGGAACCACCCATCGGTCAACTAACCTCAAAGAACCGTCCTCAAATATTCTGAACCTCGACGACTGACCCATACGAACCACTGACAACCATCTCTGGACCTCTTCGTTTGCCCCCTGAGCCTTCTGGATGTGTTCATAAATGTACGGCTCAGCTAATAAAGTCAATACCTGTACCGGTGAAGCAGACACATCATAATCAAAACCCAACTGACAGTAGGAAGTCATCATAGCTGACAAACACATGACGTCCCCTGCTGTGTTCTTCACTTTCCTACTCAAAGCGTCGGCTGTCAAATTTGCTCTTCCGGGATGGTACTCGATTTCACAATCATAGTCTTTCAGTAGGTCCATCCATCTTCTTTGTCTCATATTCAGCTCAGCCTGCGTAAACAAGAACTTCAGGCTCTTGTGATCGGTGTAGATGGTAAATGAGGTACCATATAAGTAGTGTCGCCATATCTTCAAGGCAAACACTATAGTTGCTAGCTCCAAATCATGGACTGGATACCTCGTCTCGTGTGGCTTCAATTGTCTCGAAGAATAAGCCACTACATGCTTATCCTGCATCAGTACACATCCTAAACCATGAAGGGATGCATCAGTATAGAGAACGAACCGCTTGTTCTCCCTGGGAATCACCAATACTGGTGTCGAAGTCAATCTGTGCTTCAACTCCTGGAAGCTCTGCTCACAAGCTTCCGACCAAAAGAATGGAACTCCCTTCTGAGTTAGCTGCGTCAATGGCTTGGCAATCTTTGAAAACCCTTCGACGAAGCGTCGATAATACCTAGCCAAACCAAGAAAACTTCAGATCTCAGGAACTGTAGTAGCCCCAGACCAATCCATAACTGCCTCTATCTTCCTGGGGTCTACTGATATCCACTCACTAGAGATAATATGACCTAGAAATGCTACGCTGTTCAGCCAGAACTCACACTTGCTGAGTTTGGCGTACAACTGATGATCTCTGAGGATCTGAAGCACCGTCCTCAAATGATTGGCATGCTCCTCCTTACTTCTTGAATAAACTAGAATGTCATCAATAAATACGATCACGAACTGATCAAGATACTTCTGAAACACTCTGTTCATCAGGCTCATAAAGACAGACGGGGCATTCGTCACCCCGAACGGCATCACTAAGAACTCGTAGTGCCCATACCGAGTCCGAAAAGCTGTTTTTTGTATGTCATCAGCTCTAACTCGTATTTGGTGGTATCCTGACCTCAAGTCAATCTTGGAATACAGTTCTGTGCCCTGAAGCTGATCAAATAGGTCGTCAATCCGTGGAAGAGGGTACTTATTCTTAATCATCACCTTATTCAACTGACGGTAATCGATGCACAAGCGCATCGAACCATCCTTTTTCTTCACGAACAAGACAGGCGCACCCCAAGGCGATACACTAGGACGAATGTACCCCTTGTCGAGGAGTTCCTGCAACTGCACCTTCAGCTCCCTCAGCTCTGCCGGTGCCATTCTATAAGGGGTACGAGAAATAGCAGATGTCCCTGGCAGAGACTCAATCTCAAACTCAACATCTCTGATCGGCGGAAATCTTGGAATCTCATCCAGAAACACATCGGTGAATTCCGCAACTACTAGTATATCCTCGATCCTCAACTCTTCCTTTTCCCCTGATACGTCCACTGCATAAATAATAGCATGTGTGACCGCGTTCTAACAACCGCAACATCTTAACTGCCGAAATCAATGGAATCCTTGGACGAGAGCCGTCCCCATAGAAGGTCCACTGAAACCCCTGATCAGACAGAAAATGCACCATCCTCTGTCGGCAATCAACCACGGCCTGGTATCTGCTCAACACATCAATACCGACAATACAGTCAAAATATGCCATATCCAACAAAATCAGATCAATCCTCAGATCATTGCCCTCAAAATAAATGAGGCAATCAGATAATAGTCGATCCGCAATCACATGCTTTCTCGTGGGTGTCGAGACCATAAGAGGCATGGACAACAGAGACGAGCACAGATGGTGTTTCTCCACAAAAGCAGAAGATATGAAAGAATGAGAAGCACCTGTATCTACCAAAATAAATGCAGGGTACGTAAGTAAGTAGCACGTACCAGCAATCACCTCCTCCGGAGCTGCCTCTGCCTTCTCTCGAGTCAGTGCATATACTTGACCCTGCGGCGGCCCTGCTGCCTGACCTCCCTGCGGTCGGGGTGCAAACTGCTGTCTCAGTGGTGCCGTCCCGGCGTCAAATCTTGGCCTATTCGACCTAAAGTCTGCCTGACCTCCCCGATTGGGGCAAACCCGAGCCAAGTGGCCAATCTTGCCGCAAATATAACAGGCTTGACAGTCTCGTGTCAAGTGAGATCCTCCACAGTTGTCACATTTGTTCCCTCCTGTTCTACTTCCCTGTGCTGGTCCCGGATTGCCTTGCTTCTGATTCTGAAATTTCTTCCCACCAAATCTAGGAGATGAAGAAGTCCCACGAGGCTTAAACTGGTCTCCTTGTGGCCTCAGGCTGTCAACAACCGGTCTCTGTGGTGGTACGAAAGGGGGTACATCTTCCTTGTACACTCTAACCCCAATCTCTGCCAGCTCTGCTCTAGTCAGGGCATCATCGAATGAGCTGGGGTTGTTAGAGACAACCCGGTCAAATAACTCTGGCCTCAGTCCCTTCATAAAATGCCTCATCTTGGCATGACCGTTCACAGCGATATGAGGTACATACCTCAACAATGAAGGATACTGCATGGCATAATCTGATACAGTCATGCTGCCCTGCTTCAGGTTGGTGAACTCATCTTCTTTTACTTGTCTGGCAGCGGTGGAGAAATACCGGTTAAGGAACCGGGTCCTAAACACAGTCCAATCTACTGGCATACCCTGAGCCTCAGCTCCATAACTGTTGTTTTCCACCACATGGAAGACTTTTTCGCCAGTTGAAACTCTGCCAACCTCAGCCAGGCAGTCCGTGCACAGGGCGCTGACACAAATATCTGCTCCAGTCTCTCTAGCCATTCCTCGGCTGCTTCCCCAGTCTCAGTCCCTTCAAATAGCGGTGGATGATAGCTCAAGAACTGGCTCAAACTTATCTCCACTGGTAGCAGTATCTGTGCACTAGGCTCCACGCCTACAGCAGGTGGCGGTAGAGGATTCGACTGAGCAATACTGGCATTGATACTGCCTACATCTCCCACCTCTTCATTGAGGTTCTCCAGATTAATAGCTGCCATGCTGTAACACAGGGGTTAATAACAATACCAAAAGCAGTTCATAATATAAGCCGTTAGATAACAAGAGTAATAATATTCATAAGCATGTTAGTATAACAAACTATACGCAAAGTATGCACTACATGCATAAACATGCCCACCAATGAATACCTAACCAACTTGTTTCTAAAGGCTACCCTTCACTCATTCCCTGGTTCTCTAACCACTGCTCTGATACCAAAATGTGAGACCCCGTTATCTAAACAAGCTTCTAAGGTGCAATTAAGAGAACTAATCATTAATAAATCAGAGTATTAGGACGTGTTGATAATCCCGAGCTTAAGAGTTACAGTACCAAGAAGTTCAAAAGGAATTAGATAGATTCCTAACAAAAGTGAACTAAACTAAAGCTTTAGTCTATACTATGTAGAAGCTATACAAAAGTAATTTCTGTTCTGCTAATCCTGTAGCACTCCTTACAGCTCAGCGTATCAACCCCGACCCTGGTTCTCCATGTCAAAAGCACCTACAAAGACAACCCCAAACACATGAGCATATGGTAATTCATATTCAACATGATAGGAATGTAAAGCGTAAATGCATACACCATAGATATAAAATACTTCCTGAATTCCAATGCATTTAAAACGCCCATTTTGGTTGTCCCTGTACCATAACTTATAATTAAATCAATAACTGATATTACGATTTTAAACAAATGTCATGACATAACTTCACTTCTTAAATCTTGAAATCAATCCTTAGTCAGTTCATCATCAGTGTATTTTAATGCCCTTCGCTTCATAACTTTAGAACAAGCGGACCTCCCCCCCCCCCCCCCCCCCCCCTTGCTTCATCATATAAGCGGCATTTCTAACCTCGCTTCATATGGCAAACCTCGCTTCAATGTGCAAGCGGACCTCCACCCCCTCGCTTCACATTTTAGCGGCATAATAGCGGCAAGCATTAAAATCATCACTGTGATAACTGTGACTCGTGGAATACACACCAAATGTTCCACAACATACATATGCAATTACAATGCATAATCAACATGTATCACACACACAATGCATAAACTAATACATACTTGCATCCATCGTGTGTCAAATTAATAAACATATAATACATGTCACCATTGGGTGCCCGTACGTCGCTTACGTACCTTTCCAAAATATGGTATATTGCAGGACTCTATCCCCTGCGTTGTGTGGCTATCTGTGAAGGATCTACACAAGTGTACAACACAATATTAGATGCCAATAATAGCCCAATACCAAAAATCCCACAAAAATAATTAAAAACACATGTTTTGGCTTCTCGCGATCGATCGCCAATATGCCCCGATCGATCGCGAGATGCTACTGCCTCAACATTCAAAATTCTGTCTTCCGCGATCGATCGCTGAAGTTGTGCCGATGATCGCGGCATCGCCGATCGATCGCGCCAAACTCGCGATCGATCGCTGAAGTGTTCTGCCTCGCACCCTGGTGCTCGCGATCGATCGGGAAAACGCGCCGATCGATCGCCAATACGTGCAAATCGCGAACAAATGCCATTTTCGAACACATTCCCAAAGCTATCATAAAATGCACCATAAATCATCATCCCCCAACAACTTAACATGCAAAATACACCAATATACTATCATGTAGCTACACAAAACAACAATCTCATCAAAAAGCTACTACACATGCCATTTCTACACAACACAATAACTCTCCTTAAACAAGAATTAAACCAAGGCAAGACATGGTTCCTCACCCTTTTTGCTCCAACTTTTAGCAAGGTTTCAAGGTTTGAAATGGCAGATTTCTTCTTCCAACTTCCTTAGCAGATGCTGGACGAAATGGGGGAGAAAGATTGGGGAGAAATGGAGTGATAGAGATTGAGTGGTGGAGAGGTAAAGTGAGGTATGGGGTGCTGCAGATAGGCATGGGCTGGTAGGGGGTGGGTGGTGATGGGATGACATGCAGTGTTTTAATTGTGTCCCGGCATTTAGCACGATGTATTAAAATATCCTCACATGATATGTTATAGTATTTAATCAATAAAACACTTCAAATTCCAATTAAACATGCTATACCACAATGACCAACACACACCCCAAATAATCATGTCATAACCCAAATTCCCAACGTATATCACATGCACCCTAAAATGCATTAATAGACCATGACCACCACATGACTAAGCATTTCCCAATATAAATAGTTCAACCCCATAATTTAACACCATAATCCTCATATAACATAATAAATGTTCAAATGCACATAATCATTTCGGGGATATCACACAAACTCCTCAAATACCCAGAAATTTAATACGAAGAGACATATCTCAAATAATTGAAGAAACTGATGGTCGTATTTGTGATGCCCCGAAATTAATTAATTGCAAGTAAGGCATTAATTATGTTTATATGATGAATCATGTGTTGATGAATTTATGTGTTGGGTATTAAGATGTTAACATGATTTAATTGTGTTAATTTTAAATATGAGGAAGATGTGATTTTAGATGAAGTTTAGAGCATTGATGTAAAATGCTTTTAAAACACCAAGTAGAGTATTTTATACATCATGTTAAGTTTGGGGTACATTTTTTAAATTAAGTTAAGACAACCCCTTTTAATCTTCTACCCACCACTTTAACCCCTCTATACCTTTCACTTTATTAAAAATCCCCAAAATCACTTCCCAACCCAAACCCTTCCATTTTCGAGTTCCACCAAAAGAGGAGAAGAAAAGTTCCACAAAAACTTGGTTTGTGTGATCTTTGCTAGGATTTGGAGCCTACAAGAGGTATGGAACCATTCCTATAAGTTTTATGATGTTTGGTGTTGAAATGAGTTAAGTTTTTGATGTTTTATGTGGGTTTGTTTGGGTATGTGTTGTTTATGGTTGGGGTATGATTTTTGAAGTGTTTTAAGTGGGTTTTAGTGGGTTATGATGTTATTGTTATTGTTGGGAAGTTTGGTGTTGAAAGGTATGAAGATGAGCTTGCAAAATGCACATGAAGATGGTGAAATCGCGGCCACTGTAAGTGGCGATCGATCGCTACAAAAGCAGCGATCGATCGCCGAGGGACATTGCGCGAAAATGAGGATAGGCTATCGATCGCCTCAAATGGCGCGATCGATCGCCAACGTCCAGTAGCCAAATGAGTATCAGGCGATCGATCGCCTCATTTTAAGCGATCGATCGCCGCTAAGTGAAAAATCAGGCGATCGATCGCCTCATTTTGAGCGATCGATCGCCACTGTTCAAAAGATGAAAAATGTTGATTTTTGTTGTATTTTTGGTATTGGGCTATTGTTTAGCTTCTAATATCAATTTGTATGGTTATGTAGAATCGTCCCAGGTACCCACGACTTCAAGGAGATAAAGTTCTACGACTTCTCCTTCTTTTGGAATTAAGGTACGTAAGAGACGTACGAGCATCGGACGGTAAACCATACCCTTACATATTATGATGATGTTTACGATGATGATGTTTATGATGATGTTTATGATGATGTTTATGATGAAGATGTTTATGATGATGCTTATGATGAAGATATTTATGATGATGTTTACGATGATGATGTTTATGATGATGTTTATGATGAAGATGTTTATGATGATGCTTATGATGAAGATATTTATGATGATGTTACGATTGTTGGGATATGCCCTAAGACAAGTCATTAGATGATTGTTTAAGACATACAATGTTTATGGATTTATGAATGGCAATTCATTATTATATATTATTCTTTTAACTGTGCATTGTGAATTAATATATATGTTAATGTCCTTAGAATAATATTGTATTATTCTTAAAGATGTCCCTAGTCAAGTATTATCATGAATAGGGATAATGATAATACGTAGAGACTAGTATATGTTGATCGATGAATTGTTCATTGATATGAGATATCAAATCAACATATGGGTACATGTTAGAGAACGATGTACTGGACAGACCCACCATGAGAATGCAACATGGATAGTTATATGATCGTCATATGCAATTCTCATAGTGATAATAATGTATGTAATCCTTACGACTTGTGATCATCAGAGATCCCAACATAAGGAGTTATGTATCTTGATATCGTCAAACGTTACCCGTAACAGGGTAATCTATAAAGGCGACTATTGGATACACTACGAATTATGTAGAGGGATGTTGACTGATCGAGATAGGATTTGTCCCTCCTATATACAGGAGATGTGTTTGGCCCTTGACGTGAGAACTAAAATGCATGGCCATGCTCGAATGAGTCGATATGAGATATCGAGCTTATTCGTTTATTCTAGTTCTACTTGGGGATCAAGAAATAAAGATTGGATATACGAGTATGACTATTCCATGACTCGTGTTCAATCTAAACACAAAGGACAAAGGGATTAAGTTACATGATTAATATTATCACAAGTTCTAAAGGTTATGTCGAGTCATTGACATTCTTGTAATTTGGGTAGCATCGATGTGTTGCTAGATACCGCTCAATGCTTGCGACATAAAATGAGATTTTATGTCACTACCAACATTACGAGATCCTATCGGGTCGCACAAAAGATTAAATCGAGAAGGGAAATTAAATTCATGGGATGAATTAAATAATTAAGAGGAGTCTTAATTAATAATCATGATGATTAATTAAATCATGGGCTTAAGCCCATGAGGCTTTATGAAAGCCTTTAATTAATTATATAAAAGATGATTACAAGGTTTTTAATTGCAAGACAATTTTCATAACACAAAACCTACACAAAAAGAAGCATTCGGCCGCCTCCTCCAATTGCTCTCGGCTTGCTTGATAGTCGAAGGGTGTTGTGGTGGATTCCGGCCATTCTTTCGATTGTGAATCGAGCGTGCTTAGTGTATCGGTTTAATAACTTGTCTAGCAACTTGTTATTAAACCATCCCTTCACCCGATTTGATCGTGTGGATACCGTGGAGGCAAAACTCATCGAGTTTTGCTATTGACTCGGAGAAGGCGTAGGACGTGGTGCTGCTCCGTGGAATCTGCTTCAAACACGCAACAAGGGTAAGACTCTTATGTATTCTCTAATCCGATATGAATCCCTATGTATAGATCTGCTGGCTAGTAATCCTAAAATTTTATTCCGCTGCGTTGTATGCTCTAAGGATTTCTAACAGTGGTATCAGAGCCGTGTACAAGGCTCATATCGGATCTATGTGATTAAATTATGTTAATCATATTAGAATTAATATTGCATGCTATTAAAACTGTTTAAATTCATATATGTTATGAAATTAATTTTAGTTTATGAAAATCATCGTATAATTGTATTTGATATAATTGGCGAATAATTGTATACGATACACGAAAGCGTAAAATCGAGGGGTTAGCTCATGCATGGCTCACGGCAGCCACCAAAGGATGGCTAGGGTTTCGAACCCTAGTCACCTTGGCTCACAGCCGCCGCATGAGCTAGAGTTTCGAACCCATAAGCTCGTGCATGGCCATGTAGCCGCCGAATAAGGGCTAGGGTTCGGACCTTGGCTCGTGCATGGGTCAAGCCGTCACACAATCTAGGGTTTTGAACTCTATTGGCTCGATAAAGTATTGAGAAGGTGCAAGTTGGTTCGATCATGGTCCACGGAATTATGAGGGTCGACGGCTACACCACATGAGGGCTAGGGTTTTTCGAACCCTTGGCTCGAGATGGTTAAGCCATCACCGTCATGAACCGTCCATGGTTGGATCGTAGCTTGTGGCTCATAAATTTCGTTGTTTCAAGCAAGTTGGCTCGATAAAAAAAAAAATAAAGATGGTGCGAGGCGGCTAGGGTTTGGAACCCTAGCGCCGCCGCCGCTCGAGCTTGGCTCGGCCATGGGCTAGGGTTTCGAACCCTAAGCCCATCAATGGTCCAGCCGAGTTGTTGTGGTTCGAACCATGGTGGTTCGAGCTTTAGTCGCTTTAGTTCGTGGCATGTGATGTCCCGAGCGTACGATAATTTTTCAAAAATTATTTTACAGTTTTAATTAGAATTAAATTTAAAATGTTTAGAATTTAGTTAATTAAATGTTAATGCATGCTTTATGTGTTGTTTGAGCATGGTGCGTGGTTATAGCCCTTTGACCTATTAGATAGGATTTGTGGATGTTTGTAATTTATAATACGACCTGCGTGTCGTGCCTTTCTCTATTTTATTCTAAATGTAATCCCTCCCCTATGTTCCCCTCGAATGTGAATCGAGGAATTCTATATCTTGTAAATAGTGTAGTTTATTTTATTGATGATGATCAATGAAGATGGAGCATCGTGCCGGGATGAGGAGGCCATTCACAAATTGGAGCCAAGGAAGGTGCTTGTGAAGTTACCTTAGGTTGACTCATAGGATTTTCTCATTGGCTTGAGAAAATCATTAGTAGGGGCTATAACCATGTCACGTTTAATTATGTATGTTGATGCATGATTTAACTTATGTTTTAGTTTGATAATAGTATTACACATATATGTAGATATGTATACAACTATATGTAGTGGACATATTTTAAATTATCAAATTAATCATGAGATCAATAAATCCCTCTAAAATATTAAGTTTTAGATGCCTTCCAAAATTAAAAGTACTCGTCAATAACTTCGATTGTACATGTGTGGGTTTGCCAAAGCAAAGCACCGTGGCAATCTTAGTAAGGCGCGAAAGGATAAAAGTGATATCCGTTATACTTTAATTGGGTACGACTTAACTAGGTTATCTCAATAGGATTGGGAACCTAGAGGCATGGGTTGGATTATAATTCATTTGATGAATTGAACAAAGTGTTGTTCGTCCAACTATCCAAGAATTATATGTGATATAATTGACAAAGTGTTGTCTACCTAAATAACCGAGTCTTGGGCGATTAGCCAAAGCTAACTCAAGATTAGGCGAAATATGGATCTTGGCCCACTAAAGGTTTCGAGGGTTGATATTTTTCAAACAAAATAGTGGGAGTATCATTTAATATAAGACCATGTTAAATGATTTAAATCATAAACTTATTTTGCATATTTATATTGTAGATATCCATGGCAACTAACAACGTTACTAGCACTTTATCACTGCGATCGGTCCTTGAGAAGGACAAATTAAATGGGACAAATTTCCTAGACTGGCATAGGAACTTGAGGATAGTCCTCAAACAAGAAAAGAAACAATATGTCCTAGAGGAACCCTTGCCCGCTGAGGAACCTCCCCTAACAGCTACAAGAGCTGAAAAAGATGCTTACAAGAAGCATCAGAGTGACGCACTTGATGTTGGGTGCCTCATGCTTGCCACCATGAACTCTGAGCTTCAGAAGCAACATGAGGAAATGGAGGCGTTCGAGCAGTTGTACCAACAGCAAGCAAGACAAGAGAGGTATGACGTCTCTAAGGCGTTATTTCAGTGCAGGATGGTAGAAGGAAGCTTAGTTGGAACTCATGTGCTCAAGATGATTGGGTACATTGAGAATCTGGACAAGCTAGGTTTTCCATTGGACCAAGAGTTGGCCACCGATGTAATCTTGCAATCGTTGCCTGAGAGCTTCAGTCAATTTGTAGTTAATTACAATATGACTGACATGGAAAAGACTCTACCCCAGTTGCTTGGTATGTTGAGAACATATGAAGCAAATACTAAGAAGACTAAGGCCACAAATGTCCTTATTGTGAATAAGGGCAAAGGAAGGGCCAAAGCTAAAGGCAACAAGAAAGCAAAGAAGGTCTTTGCTAAATCTAAGCCAAAGTCTTATGCACTGAAGCCAAAGGGAGGGATAGCAAAGGAAGGGAACTGTTTCCATTGCGGTGAGACCGGCCATTGGAAAAGAAACTGCAAAGTATATCTGGAGGATCTAAAGAAAGGAAGTGTGACTTCCGCTTCAGGTATTTTTGTTATAGAAGTCAATTTATCTACTTCTTCATCATGGGTATTAGATACTGGATGTGGATCTCACATTTGTGTAAGTGCAGGATCTCAAAAGGAGTAGGACATTGGCGAAAGGTGAAGTTGATCTCCGAGTTGGAAATGGAGCAAGAGTTGCTGCATTAGCTATAGGAGATTATCATTTAGCTTTACCTTCTGGTTTATCACTGATTTTAAAAGACTGTTATTTTGTGCCTTCAATTACTAAAAACATTATTTCTATTTCTTGTTTAGACAAGTATGGTTTTTCATTTATAATAAAGGACAATTGTTGTTCTATTTATTTAAATGATATGTTTTATGCTAATGCACAAATGGTGAATGGTCTTTATGTATTGAATCTTGATATGCCTATCTATAACATAAATACTAAAAGGATTAAAAATAATGATTGTAATCCGACTTATCTCTGGCACTGTCGCTTGGGCCACATAAACGAGAACCGCATAACTAAACTCCATAAGGATGGAATATTAGATTCATTTGATTTTGAATCATATGAAACATGCGAATCTTGTTTAATGGGCAAGATGACTAAAGCCCCTTTCAAGGGACATGTTGAAAGGGCAAATGTTTTATTGGGACTAATACATAGTGATGTATGTGGACCAATAAGTACACCAGCTAGAGGTGGTTTTCAATACTTCGTTACATTTACTGATGACCTCAGTAGATATGGGTATGTGTACCTAATGAAACATAAACATGAAACCTTTGAAAAGTTCAAAGATTTCAAGAATGAAGTACAAAACCAACTTGGCAAAAGTATCAAAATCCTTCGATCAGATCGAGGAGGAGAGTACTTAAACCAAGAGTTTCATGACTATCTAAAGGAGTGTGGGATAGTCCCACAACTCACTCCTCCGTATACTCCACAATGGAATGGTGTATCCGAGAGGAGAAATCGAACCTTGTTAGACATGGTTAGATCAATGATGAGTCATGCAGATCTTCCGATATCCTTTTGGGGACACGCTCTAGAAACAGCGATTTTCTTACTGAACCGTGTTCCATCTAAATCAGTGGAAAAGACACCATATGAGATATGGACTGGGAAGCGTCCTAGTATGTCTTTTATGAAGATTTGGGGTTGTGAGGCTTTCGTTAGACGTCACGCCACTAACAAACTTGGACCCAAATCTGATAAGTGTTTATTTGTGGGGTATCCTAAGGAAACGAAAGGATACTATTTCTACTATCCCACCGAGAACAAAGTAGTTGTTGCTCGGACTGGTGTATTTCTTGAAAGAGAATTTATCTCTAGAAAAACCAGTGGGAGAAAAATAGAACTTAGTAAAGTTCAACCACAAGAAAACACTGAACCTGAGATTGAGATGGAAACAGAGCAGGCACCACAAACTGTTGTGGAAGAAGTACCTGCTCAAGAGACACAAGCCCAGCGTAGGTCTGTAAGAGAACACCGGGAGCCACAGAGATATGGATTTCTTGTGACTCAACAAGGTGACTTACTATTTATTGATGAGGATGAGCCGTCATCTTATCAACAAGCTATAATGGGCAATGATTCTGAGAAATGACAAGAGGCCATGAAATCTGAGATGGAATCCATGTATGCAAACCAAGTATGGACTTTGGTTGATCCACCTGAAGGGGTATGACCCATAGGGTGCAAATGGATTTTCAAGAAAAAGACCGATATGGATGGTAACGTACAAACCTATAAAGGTCGGCTGGTTGCAAAAGGATTCAAACAAATTCATGGTATTGACTATGATGAAACATTTTCACCAGTGGCCATGGTTAAATCCATAAGGATCTTACTTGCAATAGCTGCATTTCATGATTATGAAATCTGGCAGATGGATGTCAAAACAGCTTTCCTTAATGGAAATCTGCTCGAGGATGTGTACATGACACAGCCCGAGGGTTTTGTCGATCCAAAGGATGCTGGAAAGATATGCAAGCTACAACGATCCATTTATGGATTGAAGCAAGCTTCTCGGAGTTGGAATCTTCGTTTTGATGATGCAATCAAAGAGTTTGGTTTTATCAAAAATGAAGATGAACCTTGTGTCTACAAGAAGGTCAGTGGGAGCGTAATCATTTTCCTAGTGTTGTATGTAGATGACATACTTCTTATTGGAAATGATATCCCTGCCTTGCAATCTGTAAAGATTTGGCTAGGGAACTGCTTTTCGATGAAAGATTTAGGAGAAGCCACCTATGTATTAGGAATCAAGATCTATAGAGATAGATCGAGAAGGCTTCTTGGTCTAAGTCAAAATACATACATAGACAAGGTGCTTAAAAGGTTTAGCATGCAAGAATCCAAGAAAGGATTCGTGCCTATGACACATGGTATTTATCTCTCGAAGGAACAGTGTCCTTCAACACCAGATGAGAGACAACGCATGAGTAAGATTCCATACGCGTCAGCTATTGGATCTATCATGTATGCCATGATATGTACTCGTCCCGATGTATCGTATGCTTTGAGCATGACGAGCAGATATCAAGTTGATCCAGGTGAAGGTCACTGGATTGCTGTCAAGAACATCCTGAAGTACTTGAGAAGGACTAAGGATACATTCTTGATTTATGGAGGTGAGGAAGAGCTCAATGTAATGGGTTACACTGATGCTAGCTTCCAAACCGACAAAGATGATTTTCGATCGCAATCTGGATATGTGTATTGCCTAAATGGAGGTGCTGTGAGCTGGAAGAGTTCAAAGTAAGAAACAGTAGCCGATTCTACAACGGAAGCTGAGTATATTGCTGCCTCGGATGCAGCAAAGGAAGCTGTTTGGATGAGGAAGTTCATTTCTGAACTTGGAGTGGTGCCTAGCATTAAAGATCCGATAGAACTCTATTGTGACAACAATGGAGCGATCGCATTGGCTAAGGAACCAAGATCTCACCAAAGATCCAAGCACATACTTAGGCGTTTCCATTTCATTCGAGAAATCGTTGAAAGGGGAGATGTTAAAATATGCAAAGTACCAACAGATGATAATGTATCTGACCCATTGACGAAGCCGCTGTCACAGCAGAAGCATGATCGTCATACTAGATCTCTAGGCATTAGGTATATGTCTGAGTGGTCTTAGTGCAAGTGGGAGATTTGTTGGGATATGCCCTAAGACAAGTCATTAGATGATTGTTTAAGACATACAATGTTTATGGATTTATGAATGGCAATTCATTATTATATATTATTCTTTTAACTGTGCATTGTGAATTAATATATATGTTAATATAGTCCTTAGAATAATATTGTATTATTCTTAAAGATGTCCCTAGTCAAGTATTATCATGAATAGGGATAATGATAATACGTAGAGACTAGTATATGTTGATCGATGAATTGTTCATTGATATGAGATATCAAATCAACATATGGGTACATGTTAGAGAACGATGTACTGGACAGACCCACCATGAGAATGCAACATGGATAGTTATATGATCGTCATATGCAATTCTCATAGTGATAATAATGTATGTAATCCTTACGACTTGTGATCATCAGAGATCCCAACATAAGGAGTTATGTATCTTGATATCGTCAAACGTTACCCGTAACAGGGTAATCTATAAAGGCGACTATTGGATACACTACGAATTATGTAGAGGGATGTTGACTGATAGGATTTGTCCCTCCTATATAACAGGAGATGTGTTTGGCCCTTGATCAAGTGAGAACTAAAATGCATGGCCATGCTCGAATGAGTCGATATGAGATATCGAGCTTATTCGTTTATTCTAGTTCTACTTGGGGATCAAGAAATAAAGATTGGATATACGAGTATGACTATTCCATGACTCGTGTTCAATCTACACACAAAGGACAAAGGGATTAAGTTACATGATTAATATTATCACAAGTTCTAAAGGTTATGTCGAGTCATTGACATTCTTGTAATTTGGGTAGCATCGATGTGTTGCTAGATACCGCTCAATGCTTGCGACATAAAATGAGATTTTATGTCACTACCAACATTACGAGATCCTATCGGGTCGCACAAAAGATTAAATCGAGAAGGGAAATTAAATTCATGGGATGAATTAAATAATTAAGAGGAGTCTTAATTAATAATCATGATGATTAATTAAATCATGGGCTTAAGCCCATGAGGCTTTATGAAAGCCTTTAATTAATTATATAAAAGATGATTACAAGGTTTTTAATTGCAAGACAATTTTCATAACACAAAACCTACACAAAAAGAAGCATTCGGCCGCCTCCTCCAATTGCTCTCGGCTTGCTTGATAGTCGAAGGGTGTTGTGGTGGATTCCGGCCATTCTTTCGATTGTGAATCGAGCGTGCTTAGTGTATCGGTTTACTAACTTGTCTAGCAACTTGTTATTAAACCATCCCTTCACCCGATTTGATCGTGTGGATACCGTGGAGGCAAAACTCCTCGAGTTTTGCTATTGACTCGGAGAAGGCGTAGGACGTGGTGCTGCTCCGTGGAATCTGCTTCAAACACGCAACAAGGGTAAGACTCTTATGTATTCTCTAATCCGATATGAATCCCTATGTATAGATCTGCTGGCTAGTAATCCTAAAATTTTATTCCGCTGCGTTGTATGCTCTAAGGATTTCTAACAACGATGATGATGTTTATGATGATGTTTATGATGACGTTATGATGAAGATGTTTATGATGATGGTTACGATGATGATGTTTATGATGATGTTATGATGATGATGTTTATGATGACGTTTATGATGATGAAGTTTATGATAAGGTCATACGACGTGTACGATTGGGTAAGACGCCCGCGTGGTAAGATGCCACCCAAAGCATGTGAGTGGGTAAGATGCCCCCGTGGTAAGATGCCCCCGTGGTAAGATGCCACGCAATGTTTATGATATGGTAAGACACCATATGATTGGGTAAGATGCACATGTGGTAAGATGCCACACGATGATTATGATATGGTAAGATGCCATACAATGGGGTAAGATGCCCTAATATATGAGTAAGAGTCAGGGATAACAAAGGAAGTCGAAGGACGACCAACAACCTTTACTTAACTAGGATGTTATGCATTATTGTATGCTTTTGATATAATGTTAAGTAAATATGTATATGCTCACGATGTGTTATCCCTGTAGGTACACTTTTGGACCGAGGGGCCTAGGGTCGGGTTGAGGAGGTGAGCTAAAGGAAGCAAGATGAATGTAGGATGCAGGATTTTGATAGTCTCTACTCTAGGAGTAGTGTTGTAAGGACCCTAGTTCCTTAACGATGAAATAAAGATATAAATATGGCTAAACATGTATTAGAGACATCTTAGAGTTCTGGTTGTTATGTGAGCTCAATATAATTACAGGCCAAAAATAAAACTTCAGTAGTTAGTTAATTACATTCCCAAAATGAATGATAAGACTAACAAAAATCCTGTAATCTAACTTCTTTCAAGTCCCTTTAAGCTCACAGTTCAACCCAACCCTGAGCCCCTTTTCTCCAAAAGCGTACCTACAGGAACAACTCACCATGAGCATATAAATATCACCATTTAATCACAATTCAACTTAACAAAGTAATAAGCGCATGCGGCAAATAATAGATATGCTCCTTGATCACCACATTAGCACATTTCACTGTTGTTCCTGTTTCACAAATTTATGCATAAAATCATTATTTCACGACATAATGATCGATAACGCGTTTCCAATTATATCCACAATATTTCACATTAATCACTAGAATTGTGACTGTTCCGGTCCCAATACAACAGCGGAATTTTAGGACCCCTCGCTTCGACATATAGCGGCATCATATGATATCCCTCCCTTCGACAATGAAAGCGGCATGTTACTTCGCTTAGACATGACAGCGGCAAATATCATACTACCATCGCTTCATATGACAGCGGCAAGTACCTCCCTCGCTCGGAGATAAAGGCTACATGAACATTCATCAATTCTACCACAATTAATCAAACACAATTGATTCCAATATCATGATATAACACTATCATTTCACATATCCCATCACATAAGGGCACGATATTCACAATATACATCATCACAGTTATAACACGTTTTTACCGTCCGATGCTCGTACGTCTCACTACGTACCTTAGTTTCAAAAGTGGAGAAGTTGTATAACTTTATCTCCTCGACGTTGTTGGCACCTGAGATGGTTCTACACAACCATACAATTCAATATTAGAAGCCAAATAATAGTCGAATACCAAAAATTCAACAAAATACAACATTTTTCAAAATTACACAGCTGGCGATCGATTGCTCCACTGAGGCGATCGATCGCCTCAAATTTTTTCCCGCGGCGATCGATCGCTTCAAACATGGCGATCGATCGCCTAACCCTTGGTTTGACTACTGCCTCTCGGCGATCGGTCGCCTCATTTTAGGCGATCGATCGCCTGCCCTGCGAGAAGCCCACTGCCCTTAGGCGATCGGTCGCCTCTTTTCAGGCGATCGATCCCCTCGCACAGACACACGATTTTCACCATTTTTACACCAAAAATTCCTTCCCAACTTCCACAACACTTATACCAACAAACCCAAAACACAAAAACACTTTAAACCTTCAATATACATCACAAAACAACCCCAAAATCCCACACCCAACCACAAAACATACCAACCCAAATAAACCCATTTTCATACTCCAAACCACCACCCAAAATCACAATAAACCTCACAAAACAACAAGGGATGATATATATATACATCCTAGGCCCCAAATCTTACCAAGAAATCACAAGAATCAAGTTTTGCAAGAACTTCTCTTCCACCTTGGAGTCCCACTCGAAAATGAGAGGAGGAGGGTAGGGTTTGAAAAGTGTTGGGGGTTGAATAATGTGAGGGGGGTAAAGATGATATGAGGTTATAGTGGGTTATGAGAGTTAATTAAATTTTACACCCCACTTCCTAACATGATGCAAATTATGCCCAACATTGTATTTTAGACACATTTCACCACAATGCGCCAAATACCTCAGGCATTTCTTAACGAATGACATAACGTCTCTCTTCATCCGTCTCCACCAAAATTGATCACACAAGTCCTTGGACATCTTTCTCCCACCTGGATGGATGCTAAATTTGCTAATGTGAGCACGATGCAGGATCCCTTGACGCAACTCTGGTGCCCTCGGCACTACCCAACGGTTACCAAGCCTCAAAGAACCATCTTCTGCTACTCTGAACTTCGATAATTGACCCAGATGTAAATATGACAACCATCTCTGTATCTCACCGTCTGTCACCTGAGCTTTCCTGATAAGTTCAAAGATGTCCGGTTCTGCCAATAGGGTCGATACCAGCACCGGCGATACATCTAAATCAAAATCATATCCCAAATGACAAAAAGAGGTCATCAAGGCCGACAACTGAATAACATCATCTGCCGTACACTTTACCTTCCTACTTAAGGCGTCAACTGTCAGGTTCGCCTTCCCTGGATGGTACTCTATCTCGCAATCATAGTCCTTGAGCAAGTCCATC
This sequence comes from Haberlea rhodopensis, assembly GCA_907163345.1. NCBI lineage: Eukaryota > Viridiplantae > Streptophyta > Magnoliopsida > Lamiales > Gesneriaceae > Haberlea > Haberlea rhodopensis. Next base: position 43,818 of record CAJQUN010000978.1, read on the forward strand.
CACCTCCTTTGCCTCATATTCAGTTCCACTTGGGTAAATAGGAACTTCAAGCTCTTATGATCCGTGTAAATGGTGAAAGAAGTACCATAAAGATAATGCCGCCAAATTTTCAAAGCGAAAATAATGGCTGCCAGTTCTAAATCATGAACCGGGTACCTGGTCTCATGAGGCTTCAACTGTCTCGATGCATAAGCCACCACATGCCTATCCTGCATCAGTACACAGCCCAATCCCTGCAGTGATGCATCCGTGTACAAAGCAAACCTCTCGTTCTCCGAAGGGATCACCAGAACAGGTGCTGTAGTCAACCGGTGCTTCAACTCTTGGAAGCTTTGCTCACATGCCTCAGACCAAGAAAACGGAACACCCTTCTGAGTCAACTGCGTCAATGGTTTAGCGATCTTAGAGAATCCCTCAATGAAACGTCGGTAGTAACCCGCTAAACCGAGGAAGCTACGGATCTCGGGCACAGATGTAGGCGCAGACCAATCCATCACTGCTTCCACTTTCCTGGGATCTACAGAAATCCCATCACTAGAGATCACATGCCCCAAAAATACCACGCTGCTCAGCCAAAATTCACATTTGCTCAGCTTAGCATACAACTGATTGTCCCTCAGAATCTGGAGCACTGTCCTCAAATGATTCCTGTGATCTTCCTCGCTTCGAGAATAGATAAGTATATCGTCAATAAATACGATGACGAATTGATCCAAAAAGGGTTGGAACACTCGATTCATCAAGCTCATAAACACAGCCGGGGCGTTTGTCACTCCAAACGGCATGACCAAAAACTTATAGTGACCATAACGGGTCCGGAAGGCCGTCTTCTGCACATCATTCTCTCTAACTCGGATCTGGTGGTACCCCGACCTCAAATCAATCTTACTATACAACCTCGTGCCCTGCAACTGATCAAATAAATCGTCGATCCGCGGAAGAGGGTATTTATTCTTCACTGTGGCCTTATTCAATTGTCTGTAGTCGATGCACAGTCTCATCGACCCATCCTTCTTTTTCACAAATAACACAGGCGCACCCCAAGGTGATACGCTGGGGCGTATGTAACCTTTATCAAGTAGTTCCTGCAGCTGCTCTTTCAGCTCTCTTAACTCCGCTGGTGCCATCCTGTAAGGGGCACGAGAAATAGCGGATGTCCCCGGTAATAATTCGATCCCAAACTCAACTTCCCTAACCGGCGGGAATCCGGGAATCTCCTCCGGAAATACATCGGCAAACTCGGCAACCACGGGTATATCTTCGACTCTTAACTCTTCTTTCTTGCCAGCAATGTCAATGGCATAAATAAGATAAACCTCATGCCCACGTTCCAATAACTGAGTCATCTTCAAAGGCGATATCAACGGAATTCTTGAGCGGGAACCATCCCCATAAAAAGTCCACCGGACCCCTAAATCAGATCTGAACCGCACTGTCCTCTGACTACAGTCCACTACTGCCTGGTATCTGTTCAGCACATCAATACCCACAATGCAGTCGAAGTCCGACATACCCTGAACAATCAAATCTAACTTCAACTCGTTGCCCTCAAAATAAATGAGGCCGTCATCAACAAACTGATCTGCAATCACACTCTTTCTAGCGGGTGTCGAAACCACAAGAGGCGTGGGTGACGGAGTCGTGCATATACGGTGCCTCTCCACAAAACTCGTCGACACAAAGGAGTGTGACGCACCTGTATCTATCAAAATATAAGCAGGGTGCGTAAATAAATAACACGTACCCGCTATCACTTCTTCTGGAGCTGCTGTAGCCTGCTCCCTGGTGAGGGCATACACTTGCCCTTGAGGTGGCCCCAACGGCTGTCCTCCCAATGGCCTCGGTGCAAATGGTGGTCTCTGCTGTGCTGGCCTGTCTGAAGGTCTCCCCATAGTATTCTGTGACCCTCCCCGATTAGGACAATTTCGGGCCAAGTGACCATGTTTCCCACACTCATAACAAGCAGAGCATACTTTCACTGAATGCGGTCCCCCGCACAGAAAACACTTAACCTTCTCAAAATTGCTAGCCTGAGACTGTCCCCTATGAGACGGAGCATTACTCCCACGACCACCCCTTCCACGAGCATCTTGCCACCTACCACCGAATCTGGAAGATGATGAGTTTCCCTTTGGCTTAAAATGGTCGCCCCTTGGTTTCAAGTTTTCAGGGGTCGGCCTCTGTGATGGTGCTGGAGGCGGTGCCACAGTCGGATATGCACCCACTCCTAATTCTGCCAATTCAGCTCGTGCTAGGGCGTCATCAAAACAAGTAGGGCCATAAGTGATCACCCTATCATACAACTCCGGCCTCAAGCCTTTCATAAAATTCCTCATCTTTGCTTGGGTGCTAGAGGCGATATGAGGCACATATCTGAGTAAAGAACAGTACTGGAGGGCATAGTCAGACACCGGCATAGTACCTTGCCTCAAGCTATTGAATTCATCCTCTTTAGCCTGCCGTGCAGCTGCTGAGAAGTACCGGGTCAGAAATCGAGTCCTAAACAGCTTCCAGTTTATTTCCTGACCCTGAGCTTCTTGTTCAATCACTGTGGTCTTCCACCACATCAACGCCTTTTTGGCCAATTGAAATTCTGCTAGCCGTATCCAAGCTGTCTTTGCGCATGGGGCAGCTACAAATATCTGCTCCAACCTCTCTAGCCATTCCTCAGCCTTCTCCCCTGTTTCAGTCCCTTCAAAAGTCGGGGGCCGATAAGCTAGAAATTGCGTCAAACTCAGTTCTCCCGGCAATAGCTGTTGTTCAGACGGCTCTTCGCCCAAGGCTGGCGGCGGTAGGGGATTTGTATGTCTAGCACTAGCATTTACACTTATAGCATCACCAACATCGACATTTGCTGCCATACTGCAACACAAGGGTTAACAACAATATACAAAATAGTTCACATAATACATCGTTAGAAAACCATAACACGTTAGCATAACAGTCACATGCTTCATATGCGCACAACATATTTAAAAGTAGACGCCTAGTCAACTCATTGCTAAGGCTACCCTTCACTCGTTCCCGGGTTCTCTAACCACTGCTCTGATACCACTAATGTAAGGACCCTAGTTCCTTAACGGTGAAATCAAGATATAAATATGGCTAAACATGTATTAGAGACATCTTAGAGTTCTGGTTGTTATGTGAGCTCAATATAATTACAGGCCAAAAATAAAACTTCAGTAGTTAGTTAATTACATCCCCAAAATGAATGATAAGACTAACAAAAATCCTGTAATCTAACTTCTTTCAAGTCCCTTTAAGCTCACAGTTCAACCCAACCTTGAGCCCCTTTTGTCCAAAAGCGTACCTACAGGAACAACTCACCATGAGCATATAAATATCACCATTTAATCACAATTCAACTTAACAAAATAATTAAGCGCATGCGGCAAATAATAGATATGCTCCTTGATCACCACATTAGCACATTTCACTGTTGTTCCTGTTTCACAAATTTATGCATAAAATCATTAGTTCACGACATAATGATCGATAACGCGTTTCCAATTATATCCACAATATTTCACATTAATCACTAGAATTGTGACTGTTCCGGTCCCAATACAACAGCGGAATTTTAGGACCCCTCGCTTCGACATATAGCGGCATCATATGATATCCCTCGCTTCGACAATGACAGCGGCATGTTACTTCGCTTAGACATGACAGCGGCAAATATCATACTACCATCGCTTCATATGACAGCGGCAAGTACCTCCCTCGCTCGAAGATAAAGGCTACCGGAACATTCATCAATTCTACCACAATTAATCAAACACAATTGATTCCAATATCATGATATAACACTATCATTTCACATATCCCATCACATAACGGCACGATATTCACAATATACATCATCACAGTTATAACACGTTTTTACCGTCCGATGCTCGTACGTCTCACTACGTACCTTAGTTTCAAAAGTGGAGAAGTTGTATAACTTTATCTCCTCGACGTTGTTGGCACCTGAGATGGTTCTACACAACCATACAATTCAATATTAGAAGCCAAATAATAGTCGAATACCAAAAATTCAACAAAATACAACATTTTTCAAAATTACACAGCTGGCGATCGATCGCTCCACTGAGGCGATCGATCGCCTCAAATTTTTTCCCGCGGCGATCGATCGCTTCAAACATGGCGATCGATCGCCTAACCCTTGGTTTGGCTACTGCCTCTCGGCGATCGGTCGCCTCATTTTAGGCGATCGATCGCCTGCCCTGCGAGAAGCCCACTGCCCTTAGGCGATCGGTCGCCTCTTTTCAGGCGATCGATCGCCTCGCACAGACACACGATTTTCACCATTTTTACACCAAAAATTCCTTCCCAACTTCCACAACACTTATACCAACAAACCCAAAACACAAAAACACTTTAAACCTTCAATATACATCACAAAACAACCCCAAAATCCCACACCCAACCACAAAACATACCAACCCAAATAAACCCATTTTCATACTCCAAACCACCACCCAAAATCACAATAAACCTCACAAAACAACAAGGGATGATATATATATACATCCTAGGCCCCAAATCTTACCAAGAAATCACAAGAATCAAGTTTTGCAAGAACTTCTCTTCCACCTTGGAGTCCCACTCGAAAATGAGAGGAGGAGGGTAGGGTTTGAAAAGTGTTGGGGGTTGAATAATGTGAGGGGGGTAAAGATGATATGAGGTTATTGTGGGTTATGAGAGTTAATTAAATTTTACACCCCACTTCCTAACATGATGCAAATTATGCCCAACATTGTATTTTAGACACATTTCACCACAATGCGCCAAATACCAATTAAATGCACGTTTCACAAAATAAATGAGTACTTGCACATGTAAGCCATTAAAACACCCGATTACCCAACATGCATAACGTGCACCCTGAAATGCTCTACCAGCCCACATGACCAAGCATTTCCACATGGCAATTAATTTTAACACATAAGGCAATTACCACCATAATTAATCATAATTAATCATACGAACACAATTTATGCCTTAAACACAATTAACCATTTCGGGGACATCACAAGTGTAAACCTATAGCTTTAACATTCATTAATGGGAATGTAATCAAATAGCTTTTGGAAATTTGATTTTGGCCTGTAATCTCCTTAGCTCAAGCTACAATCGGAACCCTTAAGAGGTTATAAATGCATGCTCTGTCCAATTTATGTGTACTAATTGATATTAAGGTAGGAAGACCCTACATTAGTGGTATCAGAGCAGTGGTTAGATAACCCGGGGATGAGCGAAGGGTAGCCTTAGCAATAAGTTGCCTAAGTGCTTCTTTCTAAACATGTTTGTGCATGAATTGCATATGAAGTATATGATGTTGTGCTAACATATTTTGTTTATCTAACGAGGTATGATATGAACTGCTTTTGGGTATTGTTGTTAACCCTTGTCTTGCAGTATGGCAGCAAACGCAGAAGTGGGTGACGCTGTGAGCGTCAATGCAAGTGCGGGACGTACGAATCCCCTACCCCCGCCAGCTTTTGATGATGAACCGTCCGAGCAACAGTTGTTGCCAGGGGAACTAAGCTTAACTCAGTTTCTTGCATACCGACCCCCAACCTTTGAAGGAACTGAAACAGGGGAACGAGCTGAGGAATGGTTGGAAAGAATAGAACAAATCTTTGTGGCAGCCCCATGTGCGAAGACAGCATGGATACGGTTAGCAGAGTTCCAATTGGCCAAGAAGGCGCTAATGTGGTGAAAGACCACCGTGGTTGAGCAAGAGGCTCAAGGTCATGAAGTCAATTGGAAAATGTTTTGGACTCGCTTTCTGAATCGTTATTTCTCGGCTGCTGCACGACAGGCTAAGGAAGATGAATTTACTCACCTCAAGCAAGGTAATTCGTCGGTGTCAGACTATGCTCTTCATTATTGCTCCTTGCTCAGATATGTGCCTCACATTGCCACGAGCACGCAAGCAAAGATGAGGAATTTCATGAAAGGTTTGAGGCCGGAGCTGTACGATAGGGTGATCATGGCCCTACTTGTTTTGAAGATGCACTCTCACGGGCCGAGCTGGCCGAACTAGGAGTGGGTGCATACCCTGATGTTGTACCACCGTCGGCACCCTCTCAGAAATCCACTCCGGATAATTTGAAGCCAAGGAGTAATCAGTTCAAGTCAAGGGGGAACTCATCGGCATCAAGGTTCAGTGGTAAGAGGCCCGACAATAGATGGAAAGGAAACCGTAGGGTTGATGCCCCATCTGGAAGGGGGCAGTCTCAGGGAGACAGATCCGGGAAGGTCCAATGCACTCTTTGTGGGCAACCACATCTGACGAAAGATTGTGTGGGATGCTATGTTTGTGGCGACAAAGGCCACTTTGCTAGACAGTGTCCCAACAGGGGAAGTCAACAGGGTCCTGCGGGGAGGCCTGTGGATAGGACAGCACAACACAGACCACCATTTGTGCCGCGACAGTATGGAGGTCAGCCTATGGGGCCACCTCAAGGGCAAGTCTATGCATTGACAATGGAGCAAGCTTCAGCGGCTCCGGAGGAGGTTATAGCGGGTACGTGTCTTTTATTTACGCACCCTGCTTTTATATTGATCGACACAGGTGCGTCACACTCTTTTGTGTCAACAAGTTTTGTGGAAAGACACCACATATGCACTTCTCCGTCGCCCACGCCTCTTATAGTCTCGACCCCCGCTGGAAGAAGTATGATTACTGATCGGATCGTCTACAATGGCCTCATTTATTTTGAGGATAAAGAACTAAGGTCAGATTTGATTGTTCTGGGAATGTCAGATTTTGACTGCATTCTGGGCATCGACGTTCTGAACAGGTATCAGGCAGTTGTGAACTGCAGGCAGAGGACAGTACGGTTCAAATCTGATATGGAATTCCATGGACGTTCTATGGGGATGGTTCTCGCTCAAAGATTCCATTGATATCTGCTGTCAAGATGGCACGGTTATTGGAACGAGGCCATACAGGATATCTCGTATATGCCGTTGATGTTACGGGAAAGAAAGAAGAAGTAAAAGTTGAGGATGTGCCCGTAGTGGCGGAGTTTCCTGATGTCTTTCCGGAGGAGATTCCCGGATTCCCACCGACGAGAGAGGTCGAGTTTGGGATTGAGTTATTACCGGGGACGTCGGCCATTTCTCGTGCCCCTTATAGGATGGCACCAGCGGAGCTAAGGGAATTAAAGATTCAGTTACAAGAGCTCCTTGATAAAGGCTATATACGCCCTAGCGTATCGCCCTGGGGAGCACCAGTTTTATTTGTGAAGAAGAAAGATGGTTCGATGCGTTTGTGCATCGATTACAGACAACTGAACAAAGCTACAGTGAAGAATAAGTACCCACTCCCGAGGATCGATGATTTGTTTGATCAGTTGCAGGGTACGAGGCTCTACAGTAAGATCGATCTGAGGTCGGGGTACCATCAGATTCGAGTAAGAGAAGAGGATGTTCAGAAGACAGCCTTCAGGACTAGGTATGGGCACTATGAATTCCTAGTCATGCCTTTTGGGGTGACAAATGCCCCGGCTGTTTTCATGAGTTTGATGAACAAGGTGTTCCAGCCATTTTTGGACCAATTCGTCATAGTTTTCATTGACGATATACTCATCTACTCTCGGACCGAAGAAGATCATGTGCGGCACTTGGGGACAGTACTTCAGATCCTCAGGGATCATCAGTTGTATGCAAAGCTTAGCAAGTGCGAGTTCTGGTTGGACAGCGTGGTATTCCTAGGCCATGTCATATCTAGCCAAGGGATATCTGTGGATCCCAGGAAGATTGAAGTTGTGATGGAGTGGGCAGCACCCACTTCTGTACCCGAGATACGGAGTTTTCTTGGCTTAGCAGGTTATTATCGACGTTTTGTCGAGGGATTTTCTCAGATCGCTAAACCATTGACGCAGCTGACTCAGAAAGGAGTCCCATTCTTTTGGTCCGAAGCTTGTGAGGAAAGCTTCCAAGAATTGAAGCGTCGTTTGACGACAGCGTCAGTGTTGGTGATTCCGTCTGAGGATAAGAGGTTTGCCTTGTACACGGATGCATCATTGCAGGGTTTGGGCTGTGTATTGATGCAAGACAGACAAGTGGTAGCCTATGCTTCGAGACAGTTGAAGCCTCACGAGACCAGATACCCAGTCCATGATCTGGAACTGGCGGCTATCATTTTCGCCTTAAAGATTTGGCGTCATTATCTTTATGGTACTACGTTTACCATCTTTACGGACCATAAGAGCCTAAAGTTTCTATTCACTCAGGCTGAACTGAATATGCGTCAAAGAAGGTGGATGGATTTTCTCAAGGATTATGACTGTGAAATTGAGTACCATCCCGGTAAAGCAAATTTGATAGCAGACGCCTTAAGTCGGAAGGTGAAGAGTACAGCTGAGGACGTTATGTGTTTATCAACGATGATGACCTCTTACTGCCACCTGGGCTATGACTTTGATGTGGACACGTCGCCGGTGCGAGTGTCGACCTTATTGGCCGAGCCAGACGTATTTGAGGCTATCAGGAAAGCCCAGAGGTCGGATGATGAAGTGCAGAGATGGTCATCGATAGCACTTCGAGGTCAGCCAACAAAGTTTAGAGTGGCTGAAGATGATTCATTAAGACTGGGCAACCGATGGGTAGTCCCAGATACACCAGAGTTACGTAAAGGAATTTTAGAACGGGCTCATAGTAGCCGATTCAGTATCCACCCCGGAGGAAGAAAGATGTATAAGGACCTGAGTGGTCAATTCTGGTGGAGACGCATGAAGCATGATGTGATCAGTTATGTTAAGAGATGCTTGATCTGCCAACAAGTAAAGGCAGAAAGGCAGAGGCCTGGTGGCGAGCTGAAGAGCTTGGAGGTACCTAAGTGGAAGTGGGAACATATATCCATGGACTTCGTAACCCACTTGCCAAGGTCGGCCTCTGGATTTGATGCGATCTGGGTGATCGTGGATAGGCTGACGAAAGTAGCTCATTTCATCCCTTACAGTATGACTTTCACGTATCTAAAGATGGCCCAATTGTATGTACGGGATGTAGTGAGGTTGCATGGGGTGCCAGTCTCGATCGTGTCTGACAGAGACCCAAGGTTTACTTCTCATTTCTGGGAAGGTCTCCAGACAGCTTTGGGCACCGAGGTGAGATTGAGTACAGCTATCACCCTCAGACAGACGGCCAAACGGAGCGTACTATTCAGACGCTCGAAGATATGCTGAGGGCATGTGTTTTGGAGTTTGATACTCCGTGGCAAGAATCTATACCACTGGTAGAGTTCTCATACAATAACAGCTATCAGGCGAGCATTCAAATGGCCCCTTTTGAAGCTCTGTACGGACGACGATGTAGGTCACCACTGTATTGGGAGGACTTGACGAGTAAAGCGGTCGGAGGACCGGATATGATTAAGGACATGGAGGAAAAGATTAAGATGATACGCTTAAAGATGAAAGCGGCCCAAGATAGGCAAGCAGCCTATGCAAATAAGCGGCGACGGCCGCTAGAATTTCAAGTAGGAGACAAGGTCTTCTTGAAAATCTCACCCTTCAGGGGTGTTGTTCGTTTTGGTATGCGGGGGAAGTTATCCCCGAGGTATGTTGGACCGTACGAGGTGTTACAGCGTATCGGCACTTTGGCTTACCGATTGGCTCTACCGCCGTCTTTATCTGGAATTCATGATGTTTTCCATGTTTCTATGCTACGGAAGTATGAGCCAGACCCGTCTCATGTTTTACAGCCTACTGAAGTGCAGTTAGACTCAGATGTATCCTACGTTGAACGACCAGTCAGAATTCTGGATCGTGAAGATCGCAAATTACGAAGTAAAGTTATACCGATGGTCAAAGTTCAGTGGGATCGTCGGGGTGTCGAGGAGGCTACGTGGGAGACGGAGCGGCATATGATGCAGCATTACCCGGAACTATTTTTTTGGTATGATTTATGTTTAGTTTCTTTTGGGTAAGTGCATGCGATTTCGAGGACGAAATCTTGTAAGTAGGGGAGTAATATGATGCCCCGAAATTAATTAATTGCAAGTAAGGCATTAATTATGTTTATATGATGAATCATGTGTTAATGAATTTATGTGTTGGGTATTAAGATGTTAACATGATTTAATTGTGTTAATTATTAAATATGAGGAAGATGTGATTTTAGATGAAGTTTAGAGCATTGATGTAAAATGCTTTTAAAACACCAAGTAGAGTATTTTATACATCATGTTAAGTTTGGGGTACATTTTTTAAATTAAGTTAAGACAACCCCTTTTAATCTTCTACCCACCACTTTAACCCCTCTATACCTTTCACTTTATTAAAAATCCCCAAAATCACTTCCCAACCCAAACCCTTCCATTTTCGAGTTCCACCAAAAGAGGAGAAGAAAAGTTCCACAAAAACTTGGTTTGTGTGATCTTTGCTAGGATTTGGAGCCTACAAGAGGTATGGAACCATTCCTATAAGTTTTATGATGTTTGGTGTTGAAATGGGTTAAGTTTTTGATGTTTTATGTGGGTTTGTTTGGGTATGTGTTGTTTATGGTTGGGGTATGATTTTTGAAGTGTTTTAAGTGGGTTTTAGTGGGTTATGATGTTATTGTTATTGTTGGGAAGTTTGGTGTTGAAAGGTATGAAGATGAGCTTGCAAAATGCACATGAAGATGGTGAAATCACGGCCACTGTAAGTGGCGATCGATCGCTACAAAAGCAGCGATCGATCGCCGAGGGACATTGCGCGAAAATGAGGATAGGCTATCGATCGCCTCAAATGGCGCGATCGATCGCCAACGTCCAGTAGCCAAATGAGCATCAGGCGATCGATCGCCTCATTTTAAGCGATCGATCGCCGCTAAGTGAAAAATCAGGCGATCGATCGCCTATTTTGAGCGATCGATCGCCACTGTTCAAAAGATGAAAAATGTTGATTTTTGTTGTATTTTTGGTATTGGGCTATTGTTTAGCTTCTAATATCAATTTGTATGGTTATGTAGAACCGTCCCAGGTACCCACGACTTCAAGGAGATAAAGTTCTACGACTTCTCCTTCTTTTGGAATTAGGTACGTAAGAGACGTACGAGCATCGGACGGTAAACCATACCCTTACATATTATGATGATGTTTACGATGATGATGTTTATGATGATGTTTATGATGATGTTTATGATGAAGATGTTTATGATGATGCTTATGATGAAGATATTTATGATGATGTTTACGATAATGATGTTTATGATGATGTTTATGATGAAGATGTTTATGATGATGCTTATGATGAATATATTTATGATGATGTTACGATGATGATGTTTATGATGACGTTATGATGAAGATGTTTATGATGATGGTTACGATGATGATGTTTATGATGATGTTATGATGATGATGTTTATGATGACGTTTATGATGATGAAGTTTATGATAAGGTCATACGACGTGTACGATTGGGTAAGACGCCCGCGTGGTAAGATGCCACCCAAAGTATGTGAGTGGGTAAGATGCCCCCGTGGTAAGATGCCACGCAATGTTTATGATATGGTAAGACGCCATATGATTGGGTAAGATGCCCATGTGGTAAGATGCCACACGATGATTATGATATGGTAAGATGCCATACAATGGGGTAAGATGCCCTAATATATGAGTAAGAGTCAGGGATAACAAAGGAAGTCGAAGGACGACCAACAACCTTTACTTAACTAGGATGTTATGCATTATTGTATGCTTTTGATATAATGTTAAGTAAATATGTATATGCTCACGATGTGTTATCCCTGTAGGTACACTTTTGGACCGAGGGGCCTAGGGTCGGGTTGAGGAGGTGAGCTAAAGGAAGCAAGATGAATGTAGGATGCAGGATTTTGATAGTCTCTACTCTAGGAGTAGTGTAAACCTATAGCTTTAACATTCATTAATGGGAATGTAATCAAATAGCTTTTGGAAATTTGATTTTGGCCTGTAATCTCCTTAGCTCAAGCTACAACCGGAACCCTTAAGAGGTTATAAATGCATGTTCTGTCCAATTTATGTGTACTAATTGATATTAAGGTAGGAAGACCCTACATTATTTTATTACGATTTAACTCATATAGAGAACGATCCCATTCATCTATTCAAGATGACCCCGAACCAGAATCATCTCGAAAATCTGTTTCAAATTATTCGAGTGCTCATTTTACAGACTCAAAAATCAATTTTAAATCACCTCTTCCAGAATTTCAACCTTCTAGTTCAACAAATTATTCTCCTCCTAATTCTCCAACTTTATCTCAAATAAACATGATTTCATGTTTACAATTTAATTGTAATCATCAATATTTGATTGATGATTACAATGATCCAGATAACACAGATAAAAGACAATGGTTTGAACAATTAGAACCACAATTCATAGAACAAATAAAAAAGGCTTGGATGATTGACATTATCAAGAAAAAGGCAAATATTCCTTTACTTAATTGGTTTCATATGTATACCTTTACAAAATATATAGAAAATGTTTATTCACTACAACAAATAAATGTTCAAACCGCCATTTACAAAAAATGGACTTTAGACAATAATACTGTTGTCACTTCTATTCATCCACCTCTTCAAAAAATAAAAGTAACCACTCCAGATGGTGAAATCATAGCTACTCCCTTCAAACGAGGTCGTGACGGAAAAGACCCTGTTTCACAAGAAGATGTCATAAAAATATATCAACAAAATAATTTTTCAAATCAAATTTTACATACTATTGCTACTCAGTTAAATCAAATGCAAAATTTACAAATAGAAACTAAATCAGAAAATTTAAAATTTCCTCACGATATTTCCAAACCTCACTTTAACCCAAGAAGTATTCCTATGTCCCTTGAAAGTAAATTAAAATTACCAAATACCGATATACTTAATCGTATAAACGAAAAACTAGTCAATATTCCCTCTACTAGTAATTCAAAGATTAATTGCGTTAAAATATCAAACGAAAGTGACAGTTCCGATAGTGATACTAATAATCTCATTAATGAAATTAACAAAAAATTTAAAGGAGAAATAAATAAATTACGTTCATCTGGACCAACTAGAAATTTTTATAACAAACCTACACCTCCTGATATTCAATATGAAGAAAGAACTCAATTTCAAACTTCTAAATATGATGGACAATCTATACATCAATGGAATATAGATGGTAAATCCGAATCTGAAATACTCAATACACTACAAGAAATGGGTATGGCAAAAACTGCCTACCGAATTCAAAATGCTACAGAAGAAAATGCTGTAGGTCTTCTAGTAACAGGATTTACAGGACAATTAAAAAATTGGTGGGATAACCAATTAAATTTAGACGAAAAACAATCTATTATACATCATAAGTCAGAATATGAAAATGAAGATGGTATAATTCAACAAAAGGCTGATGCCTGTGATTATTTAATAATTACTATAGGTATGTATTTTATAGGAAATCCCAAAGAAGAATTAAACTCATCTCATATTGTTCTTTCAAATTTAAGATGTCCTACTCTATCTGATTATAGATGGTACAAAGACGTCTTTCTTACTTATGTTCTTAAAAGAATAGACTGTAATCAAGCTTTCTGGAAAGAAAGATTCATTGCAGGTCTTCCAAAATTATTCGGAGAACGAATAACACAAAAACTCAAAACTGAAACTGATAGTGATCCTATCAATTTTGATTCAATAACTTTTGGGCTATTATTTTCCTTTATCAAAAGAGAAGCTTTAACATTATGCTATGAATTAAAGCTACAATCAAAATATGGCAAAGATAACCAATTAACTTTAGACGAAAAGTTTTAAAATCTTATGTTTAAGTTATCTACTGTAATAGTGTTACGGAGTACGGGACCACCACCGGGACCACCTACACGGCTGACCAACGGACTTACAGGCTGACCAACGCAAACAGTAATACCAGAACAGTATGAACTTAAAATAATGATCTTAAAACTAAGGAATGGTTTCTACAATTTGAAGATAGATCTAGGTTTGGGAGTAACTTGGCTCTGATACCATTTCGGGTTGGATCGAACGTTTTGGATTAAACATGATAGGAATGTAAAATAGTAAACATGTATGTAAATGAAGACTTTAAATAAACCAATTTGTAAAAAAGACTTACTTTGAATTTGAACAATAGTAATCGATTACAAGCAAGTATTGTAGTGGAAAATGAGAGTGAAATTGATTATAAGATCATCCAGAGAATTCTGCGATGATTGTAATGAAATCTACATATCTATTTATAGATACATTTATTGAAATTACATTTGAATTTAAACTACATTTGCATTACATGAGCATCTACTTTTGGAAAATGGCCGACAGTACTTTTGGCTTTAGCATCTTTTCTGTAGTCTTTTGATTTGAGTGGGAAAGCATCTTGAATTAGAACCGTAGCTTTATTCTTTACTTTGAGTAGTGGTAGCTTTGACGTCAGATCTTCCTTTGTCATTTTGTCGCTTGTGGATTCGCACTGTAGAGCCAGCTGGCTGTGATAATTCCACCAGCTTTCCACATGAATTTTTGTTTGCCAATTTTGGAGCCTGATAATTCTCTTGATTGAATCATTGAACATAAATTATTGTAGTCATTTTGCTTTGTCATAGCTGTCATAAATCAAATGGATCTTGAGCAAATTGATCTTTGAATGGGTCAAAATTTGACGTTGATTCATCAGAATCGGCTTTTGATGAGGAGGACTTCATTGTTTTTAGATAATGAACATAATTAGCTGCTAATTCTGGACATTCTTCCATCATATGAAGTAGTTTGATTTGTTGATCAGAGTAATCGGTTGTAGGTTGCTTCTCAATTTTTGTTTTTCTGGCAGTTTGAATCATGAATTCATTTTTTGCTTGAATTCTGGCATTCAAGGGATGAGTTGGTTTAGTAGATACTTCAGCTGGATTGATTGGTGACCATTTAATTTTTTCACCTGTTTGAAGAAATCTAAGAACCACTTCTTGATTGCAATAATTCGTTGAATAATTTTGCCACCATTTTATTTTAAATTCTCTAACTATAGAAATGGGGTAAGGTTTTGAATAAAATTGTTGAAATTGGAAATTCCAACAGAAAACCCATGGTACTTTGAATTCGGAGAAATATAGAATTTGTTTTTCAAATTCCGTACCTGGTGCTTTTGAAACAAAACTTTGAAGGGCAAGTTTTACATCTGGAGGTAAAATTTCGGTTGAAGGACCAAATTTAAACCACCAAAAATTAAGCACGTTTTTTGATTTTTTAATAAATTTTGATTTCGTGCAAATATTGGAGTATAGATATCTTGAGTAAATTTTCTTTGTTGGATGAAGATTTTATGCGAATATTCGAGTATAAGTCTTGAGTTCATCATTTTCTTAGTTGTAAGGAGATTTGTGCTAATATTTGAGTAAATGTCTTTGTAAAAAAAATCAGTTTGTGGAATTTTAACATAAAATCTTGAGTACATTTTCTTGGTTGGAAGATGATTTTCAGAAATTTTCACAAATTACGAAAGTCTATTGATTTTTTTAGAAATTTTGATTTCATGCGAATATTTGATTATGTGTTTTGAATACATCATTTTCTTTGTCGGAAAAAGTGCTTGAGCAATTTTGATAGTCACGGGGTTTTTTTTTTAATAAATTTCTTTTTTGTGTGAATATTCGGGTATCTGTCTTTGTAAACAAATTCAATTTGTGGAATTTTAACATCTAGTCTTGAGTACATCATTTTCTTTGTTGGATGAAGATTTTATGCGAATATTCGAGTATAAGTCTTGAGTACATCATTTTCTTAGTTGTAAGGAGATTTTGTGCTAATATTTGAGTAAATGTCTTTGTAAAAAAATTCAGTTTGTGGAATTTTAACATCAAATCTTGATTACATTTTCTTGGTTGGAAGATGATTTTCAGAAATTTTCACAAATTACGAAAGTCCTTTGATTTCTTTAGAAATTTTGATTTATGCGAATATTCGAGTATGTGTTTTGAATACATCATTTTCTTTGTTGACAAAAGTGTTTGAGCAATTTTCATATTCACGGGCGTTTTTTTATTTTTTTCATAAATTTCTTTTTTGTGTGAATATTCGAGTATATGTCTTTGTAAACCAATTCAATTTGTGGAATTTTAACATCTAGTCTTAAGTACATCATTTTCTTATTTGGAGGAAGGTTTTTAGAAATTTTCAGAATTTCGTAGGTTTTTTTTATTTTTCGGTAAATTTGATTTATCCAAATATTCAAATATTTATTTTGAGTACATCACTTTCTTAGTTGGAAGAAATTATTAAGATAATTTCACAAATTACATATGTTTTTTGATTTTTCGATTAATTTCTATTTTGTGCGAATATTCGAGTATAGTACATCGTTTTCTTTGTTGGATGAAGATTTTGTGCGAATATTAGAGTATATGTCTTCGTAAACAAAATCTATTTGTGGAATTTTAACATCAAATCTTGAGTACATTTTCTTCGTTGGATGATGATTTTGAGAAATTTTCACAAATTACGTAAGTTTTTTGATTTTTTAAGAAAGTTTGATTTCACAGTTACAGACGATTTTTCAATTTTTTCATTAGTTTAATTTTCTTGTGAATATTTAAGTATATGTCTTCGTATAGGAATTCAAATATCAGAATTTTTACATCTAGTCTTTTTAGTACATCATTTTCTTATTTGGAAAGAAGGTTTTGCGAAATTTTCAGAATTTCGAAAGTTTTTTAATTTATTTTTTGATAAATTTTGATTTGTCCAAATATTCAAGTATATATTTTTGAGTATATCATTTTCTTAGATGGAAGGAGTTATTAAGATATATTCAAAAATTACGCATGTTTTTTTATTTTTTGATAAATTTATATTTTGTAAGAATATTCAAGTGTATGTCTTGAGTATACATCATTATCTTCGTTGGAAGAAACTTTTGAGCAACTTTAACAATTAAGCACGTTTTTTTTATTTTTTAATAAATTTAGATTTCGTGCGAATATTCGAGTATAGATCTTGAGTACATCATTTTCTTAGTTGTATGGAGATTTTGAGCTACTATTTGAGTAAATGTCTTTGTAAAAAATTCAGTTTGTGGAATTTTAACATAAAATCTTGAGTACATTTTCTTGGTTGGAAGATGATTTTCAGAAATTTTCACAAATTACGAAAGTCCTTTGATTTTTTTAGAAATTTTGATTTCATGCGAATATTCGAGTATGTGTTTTGAATACATCATTTTCTTTGTTGGAAAAAGTGTTTGAGCAATTTTCATAGTCACATGCGTTTTTTTATTTTTTTCATAAATTTCTTTTTTGTGTGAATAGTCGAGTATATGTCTTTGTAAACCAATTCAATTTGTGGAATTTTAACATCTAGTCTTGAGTACATCATTTTCTTATTTGGAGGAAGGTTTTGAGAAATTTTCAGAATTTCGTAGGTTTTTTTTATTTTCTGATAAATTTTGATTTGTCCAAATATTCAAGTATTTATTTTGAGTACATCACTTTCGTAGTTGGAAGAAATTATTAAGATAATTTCTCAAATTACATATGTTTTTTGATTTTTTGATAAATTTCTATTTTGTGCGAATATTCGAGTATAGTACATCATTTTCTTTGTTGGATGAAGATTTTGTTCGAATATTCGAGTATATGTCTTCGTAAACAAATTCTATTTGTGGAATTTTTAACATCAAATCTTGAGTACATTTTCTTGGTTGGATGATGATTTTGAGAAATTTTCACAAATTACGTAAGTTTTTTGAGTTTCTTCGAAATTTTGATTGCATGCGAATATTCGAGTATGTGTTTTGAATACATCATTTTCTTTGTTAGAAAAAGTGTTAGAGCAATTTTCACAGTTACAGACGTTTGTTTTTCATTAGTTTCATTTTCGTGTGAATATTTAAGTATATGTCTTCGTATAGCAATTCAAATATCAGAATTTTAACATCTAGTCTTTTTAGTACATCATTTTCTTATTTGGAAAGAAGGTTTTGCGAAATTTTCAGAATTTCGAAAGTTTTTTAATTTATTTTTTGATAAATTTGATTTGTCCAAATATTCAAGTATATATTTTTGAGTATATCATTTTCTTATATGGAAGGAGTTATTAAGATATATTCAAAAATTACGCATGTTTTTTTATTTTTTGATAAATTTCTATTTTGTAAGAATATTCAAGTATATGTCTTGAGTACATCATTATCTTGGTTGGAAGAAACTTTTGAGCAATTTTAACAATTAAGCACGTTTTTTTATTTTTTAATAAATTTAGATTCCGTGCGAATATTCGAGTATAGATCTTGAGTACATCATTTTCTTAGTTGTAAGGAGATTTTGAGCTCATATTTGAGTAAATGTCTTTGTAAAAAAATTCAGTTTGTGGAATTTTAACATCAAATCTTGAGTACATTTTCTTGGTTGGAAGATGATTTTCAGAAATTTTCACAAATTACGAAAAGTCCTTTGATTTTTTTAGAAATTTTGATTTCATGCAAATATTCGAGTATGTGTTTTGAATACATCATTTTCTTTGTTGGAAAAAGTGTTTGAGCAATTTTCATAGTCACAGGCGTTTTTTTATTTTTTTCATAAATTTCTTTTTTGTGTGAATAGTCGAGTATATGTCTTTGTAAACCAATTCAATTTGTGGAATTTTATCATCTAATCTTGAGTACATCATTTTCTTATTTGGAGGAAGGTTTCGAGAAATTTTCAGAATTTCGTAGGTTTGTTTTATTTTCTGATAAATTTTGATTTGTCCAAATATTCAAGTATTTATTTTGAGTACATCACTTTCGTAGTTGGAAGAAATTATTAAGATAATTTCTCAAATTACATATGTTTTTTGATTTTTTGATAAATTTCTATTTTGTGCGAATATTCGAGTATAGTACATCATTTTCTTTGTTGGATGAAGATTTTGTTCGAATATTCGAGTATATGTCTTCGTAAACAAATTCTATTTGTGGAATTTTTAACATCAAATCTTGAGTACATTTTCTTGGTTGGATGATGATTTTGAGAAATTTTCACAAATTACGTAAGTTTTTTGAGTTTCTTCGAAATTTTGATTGCATGCGAATATTCGAGTATGTGTTTTGAATACATCATTTTCTTTGTTAGAAAAAGTGTTTGAGAAATTTTCACAGTTACAGACGTTTTTTTTCTTCATTAGTTTAATTTTCGTGTGAATATTTAAGTATATGTCTTCGTAAAGCAATTCAAATATCAGAATTTTAACATCAAGTCTTTTTAGTACATCATTTTCTTATTTGGAAAGAAGGTTTTGCGAAATTTTCAGAATTTCGAAAGTTTTTTAATTTATTTTTTGATAAATTTTGATTTGTCCAAATATTCAAGTATATATTTTTGAGTATATCATTTTCTTAGATGGAAGGAGTTATTAAGATATATTCAAAAATTACGCACGTTTTTTTTTATTTTTTGATAAATTTCTATTTTGTAAAAATATTCAAGTATATGTCTTGAGTACTTCATAATCTTGGTTGGAAGAAACTTTTGAGAAATTTTAACAATTAAGCACGTTTTTTTATTTTTAATAAATTTAGATTTCGTGCGAATATTCGTGTATAGATCTTGAGTACATCATTTTCTTAGTTGTAAGGAGATTTTGAGCTCATATTTGAGTAAATGTCTTTGTAAAAAAATTCAGTTTGTGGAATTTTAACATCAAATCTTGAGTACATTTTCTTGGTTGGAAGATGATTTTCAGAAATTTTCACAAATTACGAAAGTCCTTTGATTTTTTTAGAAATTTTGATTTCATGCCAATATTCGAGTATGTGTTTTGAATACATCATTTTCTTTGTTGGAAAAAGTGTTTGAGCAATTTTCATAGTCACAGGCGTTTTTTTATTTTTTTCATAAATTTCCATTTTGTGTGAATAGTCGAGTATATGTCTTTGTAAACTAATTCAATTTGTGGAATTTTAACATCTAGTCTTGAGTACATCATTTTCTTATTTGGATGAAGGTTTTGAGAAATTTTCAGAATTTCGTAGGTTTTTTTTATTTTCTGATAAATTTTGATTAGTCCAAATATTCAAGTATTTATTTTGAGTACATCACTTTCGTAGTTGGAAGAAATTATTAAGATAATTTCTCAAATTACATATGTTTTTTGATCTTTTGATAAATTTCTATTTTGTGCGAATATTCGAGTATAGTACATCATTTTCTTTGTTGGATGAAGATTTTGTTCGAATATTCGATAATATGTCTTCGTAAACAAATTCTATTTGTGGAATTTTTAACATCAAATTTTGAGTACATTTTCTTGGTTGGATGATGATTTTGAGAATTTTTCACAAATTACGTAAGTTTTTTGAGTTTCTTCGAAATTTTGATTGCACGCGAATATTCGAGTTTGTGTTTTGAATACATGATTTTCTTTGTTAGAAAAAGTGTTTGAGCAATTTTCACAGTTACAGACGTTTTTTAAATTTTTTTCATTAGTTTCATTTTCTTGTGAATATTTAAGTATATGTCTTCGTATAGGAATTCAAATATCAGAATTTTTACATCTAGTCTTTTTAGTACATCATTTTCTTATTTGGAAAGAAGGTTTTGCGAAATTTTCAGAATTTCGGAAGTTATTTTACTTTTTATTTTTTGATAAATTTTGATTTGTCCAAATATTCAAGTATATATTTTTGAGTATATCATTTTCTTAGATGGAAGAAGTTATTAAGATATATTCAAAAATTACGTATGTTTTTTTTATTTTTTGATAAATTTCTATTTTGTGTGAATATTCAAGTATATGTCTTGAGTACATCATTTTCTTGGTTGGAAGAAACTTTTGAGCAATTTTAACAATTAAGCCCGTTTTTTTATTTTTAAATAAATTTTGATTTCGTGCGAATATTCGAGTATAGATCTTGAGTACATCATTTTCTTTGTTGAGTACATCATTTTCTTAGTTGTAAGGAGATTTTGAGCTAATATTTGAGTAAATGTCTTTGTAAAAAAATTCAGTTTGTGGAATTTTAACATCAAATCTTGAGTACATTTTCTTGGTTGGAAGATTTTCAGAAATTTTCACTAATTACGAAAGTCCTTTGATTTTTTTAGAAATTTTGATTTCATGCGAATATTCGAGTATGTGTTTTGAATACATCATTTTCTTTGTTGGAAAAAGTGTTTGAGCAATTTTCATAGTCACAGGCGTTTTTTTATTTTTTTCATAAATTTCTTTTTTGTGTGAATAGTCGAGTATATGTCTTTGTAAACCAATTCAATTTGTGGAATTTTATCATCTAATCTTGAGTACATCATTTTCTTATTTGGAGGAAGGTTTCGAGAAATTTTCAGAATTTCGTAGGTTTGTTTTATTTTCTGATAAATTTTGATTTGTCCAAATATTCAAGTATTTATTTTGAGTACATCACTTTCGTAGTTGGAAGAAATTATTAAGATAATTTCTCAAATTACATATGTTTTTTGATTTTTTGATAAATTTCTATTTTGTGCGAATATTCGAGTATAGTACATCATTTTCTTTGTTGGATGAAGATTTTGTTCGAATATTCGAGTATATGTCTTCGTAAACAAATTCTATTTGTGGAATTTTTAACATCAAATCTTGAGTACATTTTCTTGGTTGGATGATGATTTTGAGAAATTTTCACAAATTACGTAAGTTTTTTGAGTTTCTTCGAAATTTTGATTGCATGCGAATATTCGAGTATGTGTTTTGAATACATCATTTTCTTTGTTAGAAAAAGTGTTTGAGAAATTTTCACAGTTACAGACGTTTTTTTTTCTTCATTAGTTTAATTTTCGTGTGAATATTTAAGTATATGTCTTCGTAAAGCAATTCAAATATCAGAATTTTAACATCAAGTCTTTTTAGTACATCATTTTCTTATTTGGAAAGAAGGTTTTGCGAAATTTTCAGAATTTCGAAAGTTTTTTAATTTATTTTTTGATAAATTTTGATTTGTCCAAATATTCAAGTATATATTTTTGAGTATATCATTTTCTTAGATGGAAGGAGTTATTAAGATATATTCAAAAATTACGCACGTTTTTTTTTATTTTTTGATAAATTTCTATTTTGTAAAAATATTCAAGTATATGTCTTGAGTACTTCATAATCTTGGTTGGAAGAAACTTTTGAGAAATTTTAACAATTAAGCACGTTTTTTTATTTTTTAATAAATTTAGATTTCGTGCGAATATTCGTGTATAGATCTTGAGTACATCATTTTCTTAGTTGTAAGGAGATTTTGAGCTCATATTTGAGTAAATGTCTTTGTAAAAAAATTCAGTTTGTGGAATTTTAACATCAAATCTTGAGTACATTTTCTTGGTTGGAAGATGATTTTCAGAAATTTTCACAAATTACGAAAGTCCTTTGATTTTTTTAGAAATTTTGATTTCATGCCAATATTCGAGTATGTGTTTTGAATACATCATTTTCTTTGTTGGAAAAAGTGTTTGAGCAATTTTCATAGTCACAGGCGTTTTTTTATTTTTTTCATAAATTTCCATTTTGTGTGAATAGTCGAGTATATGTCTTTGTAAACTAATTCAATTTGTGGAATTTTAACATCTAGTCTTGAGTACATCATTTTCTTATTTGGATGAAGGTTTTGAGAAATTTTCAGAATTTCGTAGGTTTTTTTTATTTTCTGATAAATTTTGATTAGTCCAAATATTCAAGTATTTATTTTGAGTACATCACTTTCGTAGTTGGAAGAAATTATTAAGATAATTTCTCAAATTACATATGTTTTTTGATCTTTTGATAAATTTCTATTTTGTGCGAATATTCGAGTATAGTACATCATTTTCTTTGTTGGATGAAGATTTTGTTCGAATATTCGATAATATGTCTTCGTAAACAAATTCTATTTGTGGAATTTTTAACATCAAATTTTGAGTACATTTTCTTGGTTGGATGATGATTTTGAGAATTTTTCACAAATTACGTAAGTTTTTTGAGTTTCTTCGAAATTTTGATTGCACGCGAATATTCGAGTTTGTGTTTTGAATACATGATTTTCTTTGTTAGAAAAAGTGTTTGAGCAATTTTCACAGTTACAGACGTTTTTTAATTTTTTTCATTAGTTTCATTTTCTTGTGAATATTTAAGTATATGTCTTCGTATAGGAATTCAAATATCAGAATTTTTACATCTAGTCTTTTTAGTACATCATTTTCTTATTTGGAAAGAAGGTTTTGCGAAATTTTCAGAATTTCGGAAGTTATTTTACTTTTTATTTTTTGATAAATTTTGATTTGTCCAAATATTCAAGTATATATTTTTGAGTATATCATTTTCTTAGATGGAAGAAGTTATTAAGATATATTCAAAAATTACGTATGTTTTTTTTATTTTTTGATAAATTTCTATTTTGTGTGAATATTCAAGTATATGTCTTGAGTACATCATTTTCTTGGTTGGAAGAAACTTTTGAGCAATTTTAACAATTAAGCCCGTTTTTTTATTTTTAAATAAATTTTGATTTCGTGCGAATATTCGAGTATAGATCTTGAGTACATCATTTTCTTTGTTGAGTACATCATTTTCTTAGTTGTAAGGAGATTTTGAGCTAATATTTGAGTAAATGTCTTTGTAAAAAAATTCAGTTTGTGGAATTTTAACATCAAATCTTGAGTACATTTTCTTGGTTGGAAGATTTTCAGAAATTTTCACTAATTACGAAAGTCCTTTGATTTTTTTAGAAATTTTGATTTCATGCGAATATTCGAGTATGTGTTTTGAATACATCATTTTCTTTGTTGGAAAAAGTGTTTGAGCAATTTTCATAGTCACAGGCGTTTTTTTATTTTTTTCATAAATTTCTTTTTTGTGTGAATAGTCGAGTATATGTCTTTGTAAACCAATTCAATTTGTGGAATTTTAACATCTAGTCTTGAGTACATCATTTTCTTATTTGGACGAAGGTTTTCAGAAATTTTCAGAATTTCGTAGGTTTTTTTTATTTTCTGATAAATTTTGATTTGTCCAAATATTCAAGTATTTATTTTGAGTACATCACTTTCGTAGTTGGAAGAAATTATTAAGATAATTTCTCAAAGTACATATTTTTTTTTGATTTTTTGATAAATTTCTATTTTGTGCCAATATTCGAGTATAGTACATCATTTTCTTTGTTGGATGAAGATTTTGTTCGAATATTCGAGTATATGTCTTCGTAAACAAATTCTATTTGTGGAATTTTTAACATCAAATTTTGAGTACATTTTCTTGGTTGGATGATGATTTTGAGAATTTTTCACAAATTACGTAAGTTTTTTGAGTTTCTTCGAAATTTTGATTGCACGCGAATATTCGAGTTTGTGTTTTGAATACATGATTTTCTTTGTTAGAAAAAGTGTTTGAGCAATTTTCACAGTTACAGACGTTTTTTAAATTTTTTTCATTAGTTTCATTTTCTTGTGAATATTTAAGTATATGTCTTCTTATAGGAATTCAAATATCAGAATTTTTACATCTAGTCTTTTTAGTACATCATTTTCTTATTAGGAAAGAATGTTTTGCGAAATTTTCAGAATTTCGAAAGTTTTTTAATTTATTTTTTGATAAATTTTGATTTGTCCAAATATTCAAGTATATATTTTTGAGTATATCATTTTCTTAGATGGAAGGAGTTATTAAGATATATTCAAAAATTACGCACGTTTTTTTTATTTTTTGATAATTTTCTATTTTGTAAGAATATTCAAGTATATGTCTTGAGTACATCATTATCTTGGTTGGAAGAAACTTTTGAGCAATTTTAACAATTAAGCACGTTTTTTTATTTTTAATAAATTTAGATTTCGTGCGAATATTCGAGTATAGATCTTGAGTACATCATTTTCTTAGTTGTAAGGAGATTTTGAGCTAATATTTGAGTAAATGTCTTTGTAAAAAAATTCAGTTTGTGGAATTTTAACATCAAATCTTGAGTACATTTTCTTGGTTGGAAGATTTTCAGAAATTTTCACTAATTACGAAAGTCCTTTGATTTTTTTAGAAATTTTGATTTCATGCGAATATTCGAGTATGTGTTTTGAATACATCATTTTCTTTGTTGGAAAAGTGTTTGAGCAATTTTCATAGTCACAGGCGTTTTTTTTATTTTTTTCATAAATTTCTTTTTTGTGTGAATAGTCGAGTATATGTCTTTGTAAACCAATTCAATTTGTGGAATTTTAACATCTAGTCTTGAGTACATCATTTTCTTATTTGGAGGAAGGTTTTGAGAAATTTTCAGAATTTCGTAGGTTTTTTTTATTTTCTGATAAATTTTGATTTGTCCAAATATTCAAGTATTTATTTTGAGTACATCACTTTCGTAGTTGGAAGAAATTATTAAGATAATTTCTCAAAGTACATATTTTTTTTGATTTTTTGATAAATTTCTATTTTGTGCGAATATTCGAGTATAGTACATCATTTTCTTTGTTGGATGAAGATTTTGTTCGAATATTCGATTATATGTCTTCGTAAACAAATTCTATTTGTGGAATTTTTAACATCAAATCTTGAGTACATTTTCTTGGTTGGATGATGATTTTGAGAAATTTTCACAAATTACGTAAGTTTTTTGAGTTTCTTCGAAATTTTGATTGCATGCGAATATTCGAGTATGTGTTTTGAATACATCATTTTCTTTGTTAGAAAAAGTGTTTGAGCAATTTTCACAGTTACAGACGTTTGTTTTTCATTAGTTTCATTTTCGTGTGAATATTTAAGTATATGTCTTCGTAAAGCAATTCAAATATCAGAATTTTAACATCTAGTCTTTTTAGTACATCATTTTCTTATTTGGAAAGAAGGTTTTGCGAAATTTTCATAATTTCGAAAGTTTTTTAATTTATTTTTGATAAATTTTGATTTGTCCAAATATTCAAATATATATTTTTGAGTATATCATTTTCTTAGATGGAAGGAGTTATTAAGATATATTCAAAAATTACGCATGTTTTTTTTATTTTTTGATAAATTTCTATTTTGTAAGAATATTCAAGTATATGTCTTGAGTACATCATTATCTTGGTTGGAAGAAACATTTGAGCAATTTTAACAATTAAGCACGTTTTTTTATTTTTTAATAAATTTAGATTTCGTGCGAATATTCGAGTATAGATCTTGAGTACATCATTTTCTTAGTTGTAAGGAGATTTGAGCTAATATTTGAGTAAATGTATTTGTAAAAAAATTCAGTTTGTGGAATTTTAACATCAAATCCTGAGTACATTTTCTGGGTTGGAAGATGATTTTCAGAAATTTTCACAAATCACGAAAGTCCTTTGATTTTTTTAGAAATTTTGATTTCATGCGAATATTCGAGTATGTGTTTTGAATACATCATTTTCTTTGTTGGAAAAAGTGTTTGAGCAATTATCATAGTCACAGGCGTTATTTTATTTCATAAATTTCCATTTTGTGTGAATAGTCGAGTATATGTCTTTGTAAACTAATTCAATTTGTGGAAATTTAACATCTAGTCTTGAGTACATCATTTTCTTATTTGGATGGAGGTTTTGAGAAATTTTCAGAATTTCGTAGGTTTTTTTTATTTTCTGATAAATTTTGATTTGTCCAAATATTCAAGTATTTATTTTGAGTACATCACTTTCGTAGTTGGAATAAATTATTAAGATAATTTCTCAAATTACATACGTTTTTTGATTTTTTGATAAATTTCTATTTTGTGCGAATATTCGAGTATAGTACATCATTTTCTTTGTTGGATGAAGATTTTGTGCGAATATTCGAGTATATGTCTTCGTAAACAAATTCTATTTGTGGAATTTTTAACATCAAATTTTGAGTACATTTTCTTGGTTGGATGATGATTTTGAGGAATTTTCACAAATTACGTAAGTTTTTTGAGTTTCTATGAAATTTTGATTGCATGCGAATATTCGAGTATGTGTTTTGAATACATCATTTTCTTTGTTAGAAAAAGTGTTTTAGCAATTTTCACAGTTACAGACGTTTTTTTCAATTTTTTCATTAGTTTCATTTTCTTGTGAATATTTCAGTATATGTCTTCGTATAGGAATTCAAATATCAGAATTTTTACATCTAGACTTTTTAGTACATCATTTTCTTATTTGGAAAGAAGGTTTTGCGAAATTTTCAGAATTTCGAAAGTTTTTTAATTTATTTTTTGATAAATTTTGATTTGTCCAAATATTCAAGTATATATTTTTGAGTATATCATTTTTTTAGATGGAAGGAGTTATTAAGATATATTAAAAAATTACGCATGTTTTTTTATTTTTTGATAAATTTCTATTTTGTAAGAATATTCAAGTGTATGTCTTGAGTACATCATTATCTTGGTTGGAAGAAACTCTTGAGCAATTTTAACAATTAAGCACGTTTTTTTATTTTTTAATAAATTTAGATTTCGTGCGAATATTCGAGTATAGATCTTGATTACATCATTTTCTTAGTTGTATGGAGATTTTGAACTAATATTTGAGTAAATGTCTTTGTAAAAAAATTCAGTTTGTGGAATTTCAACATCAAATCTTGAGTACATTTTCTTGGTTGGAAGATGATTTTCAGAAATTTTCACAAATTACGAAAGTCCTTTGAATTTTTTAGAAATTTTGATTTCATGCGAATATTCGAGTATGTGTTTTGAATATATAATTTTCTTTGTTGGAAAAAGTGTTTGAGCACTTTTCATAGTCACAGGCGTTTTTTTATTTTTTTCATAAATTTCTTTTTTGTGTGAATAGTCGAGTATATGTCTTTGTAAACCAATTCAATTTGTGGAATTTTAACATCTAGTCTTGAGAACATCATTTTCTTATTTGGAGGAAGGTTTTGAGAAATTTTCAGAATTTCGTAGGTTTTTTTATTTTCTGATAAATTTTGATTTGTCCTAATATTCAAGTATTTATTTTGAGTACATCACTTTCTTAGTTGGAAGAAATTATTAAGATAATTTCACAAATTACATATGTTTTTTGATTTTTTGATAAATTTCTATTTTGTGCGAATATTCGAGTATAGTACATCATTTTCTTTGTTGGATGAAGATTTTGTGCGAACATTAGAGTATGTGTCTTCGTAAACAAATTCTATTTGGGAATTTTAACATCAAATCTTGAGTACATTTTCTTGGTTGGATGATGATTTTGAGAAATTTTCCAAATTACGTAAGTTTTTTGATTTTTTTAAGAAAGTTTGATTTCATGCGAATATTTGAGTATGTGTTTTGAATACATCATTTTCTTTGTTAGAAAAAGTGTTTGAGCAATTTTCACAGTCACATACGTTTTTTTCAATTTTTTCATTAGTTTCATTTTCTTGTGAATATTTAAGTATATGTCTTCGAATAGGAATTCAAATATCAGAATTTTTACATCTAGTCTTTTTAGTACATCATTTTCTTATTTGGAAAGAAGGTTTTGCGAAATTTTCAGAATTTCGGAAGTTTTTTTACTTTTTATTTTTTGATAAATTTTTATTTGTCCAAATATTCAAGTATATATTTTTGAGTATATCATTTTCTTAGATGGAAGAAGTTATTAAGATATATTGAAAAATTACGTTTGTTTTTTTATTTTTTGATAAATTTCTATTTTGTGTGAATAATGAAGTATATGTCTTGAGTACATCATTTTCTTGGTTGGAAGAAACTTTTGAGCAATTTTAACAATTAAGCCCGTTTATTTATTTTTAAATAAATTTCGATTTCGTGCGAATATTCGAGTATAGATCTTGAGTACATCATTTTCTTTGTTGGATGAAGATTTTATGCGAATATTCGAGTATAAGTCTTGAGTACATCATTTTCTTAGTTGTAAGGAGATTTTGTGCTAATATTTGAGTAAATGTCTTTGTAAAACAATTCAATTGGTGGAATTTTAACATCAAATCTTGAGTACATTTTCTTGGATGGATGATGATTTTGAGAAATTTTCACAACTTACGTAAGTTTTTTGAGTTTCTTCGAAATTTTGATTGCATGCGAATATTCGAGTATGTGTTTTGAATACATCATTTTCTTTGTTAGAAAAAGTGTTTGAGCAATTTTCACAGTTACAGACGTTTTTTTTTTCATTTGTTTTATTTTTGTGTGAGTATTTAAGTATATGTCTTCGTGAAGCAATTCAAATATCACAATTTTAACATCTAGTCTTTTTAGTACATCATTTTCTTATTTGGAAAGAAGGTTTTGCGAAATTTTCAGAATTTCGGAAGTTTTTTTACTTTCTATTTTTTGATAAATGTTGATTTGTCCAAATATTCAAGTATATATTTTTGACTATATCATTTTCTTAGATGGAAGAAGTTATTAAGATATATTCAAAAATTCCGTATGTTTTTTTATTTTTTGATAAATTTCTATTTTGTGTGAATATTCAAGTATATGTCTTGAGTACATCATTTTCTTGGTTGGAAGAAACTTTTGAGCAATTTTAACAATTAAGCCCATTTTTTATTTTTAAATAAATTTCGATTTCGTGCGAATATTCGAGTATAGATCTTGAGTACATCACTTTCTTTGTTGGATGAAGATCTTATGCGAATATTCGAGTATAAGTCTTGAGTACATCATTTTCTTAGTTGTAAGGAGATTTTGTGCTATTATTTGAGTAAATGTCTTTGTAAAACAATTCAATTGGTGGAATTTTAACATCAAATCTTGAGTACATTTTCTTGGTTTGAAAATGATTTTCAGAAATTTTCACAAATTACGAAAGTCCTTTGATTTTTTTAGAAATTTTGATTTATGCGAATATTCGAGTATGTGTTTTGAATACATCATTTTCTTCGTTGGAAAAAGTGTTTGAGCAATTTTCATATTCACG
This sequence comes from Haberlea rhodopensis, assembly GCA_907163345.1. Taxonomy (NCBI): domain Eukaryota; kingdom Viridiplantae; phylum Streptophyta; class Magnoliopsida; order Lamiales; family Gesneriaceae; genus Haberlea; species Haberlea rhodopensis. Next base: position 73,614 of record CAJQUN010000978.1, read on the forward strand.
GGCGTTTTTTATTTTTTTCATAAATTTCTTTTTTGTGTGAATATTCGAGTATATTTCTTTGTAAACCAATTCAATTTGTGGAATTCTAACATCTAGTTTTGAGTACATCATTTTCTTATTTGGAGGAAGGTTTTTAGAAATTTTCAGAATTTCGTAGGTTTTTTTTATTTGTCGATAAATTTTGATTTATCCAAATATTCAAGTATTTATTTTGAGTACATCACTTTCTTAGTTGGAAGAAATTATTAAGATAATTTCACAAATTACATATGTTTTTTGATTTTTGGATAAATTTCTATTTTGTGCGAATATTCGAGTATAGTACATCATTTTCTTTGTTGGATGAAGATTTTATGCGAACATTAGAGTATATGTCTTCGTAAACAAATTCTATTTGGGAATTTTAACATCAAATCTTGAGTACATTTTCTTGGTTGGATGATGATTTTGAGAAATTTTCCAAATTACGTAAGTTTTTTGATTTTTTTAAGAAAGTTTGATTTCATGCGAATATTTGAGTATGTGTTTTGAATACATCATTTTCTTTGTTAGAAAAAGTGTTTGAGCAATTTTCACAGTCACATACGTTTTTTCAATTTTTTCATTAGTTTCATTTTCTTGTGAATATTTAAGTATATGTATTCGAATAGGAATTCAAATATCAGAATTTTTACATCTAGTCTTTTTATTACATCATTTTCTTATTTGGAAAGAAGGTTTTGCGAAATTTTCAGAATTTCGGAAGTTTTTTTACTTTTTATTTTTTGATAAATTTTTATTTGTCCAAATATTCAAGTATATATTTTTGAGTATATCATTTTCTTAGATGGAAGAAGTTATTAAGATATATTGAAAAATTACGTTTGTTTTTTTATTTTTTGATAAATTTCTATTTTGTGTGAATAATGAAGTATATGTCTTGAGTACATCATTTTCTTGGTTGGAAGAAACTTTTGAGCAATTTTAACAATTAAGCCCGTTTATTTATTTTTAAATAAATTTCGATTTCGTGCGAATATTCGAGTATAGATCTTGAGTACATCATTTTCTTTGTTGGATGAAAATTTTATACGAATATTCGAGTATAAGTCTTGAGTACATCATTTTCTTAGTTGTAAGGAGATTTTGTGCTAATATTTGAGTAAATGTCTTTGTAAAACAATTCAATTGGTGGAATTGGAATTTTAACATCAAATCTTGAGTACATTTTCTTGGATAGATGATGATTTTGAGAAATTTTCACAACTTACGTAAGTTTTTTGAGTTTCTTCGAAATTTTGATTGCATGCGAATATTCGAGTATGTGTTTTGAATACATCATTTTCTTTGTTAGAAAAAGTGTTTGAGCAATTTTCACAGTTACAGACGTTTTTTTTTCATTTGTTTCATTTTTGTGTGAGTATTTAAGTATATGTCTTCGTGAAGCAATTCAAATATCACAATTTTAACATCTAGTCTTTTTAGTACATCATTTTCTTATTTGGAAAGAAGGTTTTGCGAAATTTTCAGAATTTCGGAAGTTTTTTTACTTTTTATTTTTTGATAAATTTTGATTTGTCCAAATATTCAAGTATATATTTTTGACTATATCATTTTCTTAGATGGAAGAAGTTATTAAGATATATTCAAAAATTCCGTATGTTTTTTTATTTTTTGATAAATTTCTATTTTGTGTGAATATTCAAGTATATGTCTTGAGTACATCATTTTCTTGGTTGGAAGAAACTTTTGAGCAATTTTAACAATTAAGCCCATTTTTTTATTTTTAAATAAATTTCGATTTCGTGCGAATATTCGAGTATAGATCTTGAGTACATCATTTTCTTTGTTGGATGAAGATCTTATGCGAATATTCGAGTATAAGTCTTGAGTACATCATTTTCTTAGTTGTAAGGAGATTTTGTGCTATTATTTGAGTAAATGTCTTTGTAAAACAATTCAATTGGTGGAATTTTAACATCAAATCTTGAGTACATTTTCTTGGTTGGAAGATGATTTTCAGAAATTTTCACAAATTACGAAAGTCCTTTGATTTTTTTAGAAATTTTGATTTATGCGAATATTCGAGTATGTGTTTTGAGTACATCATTTTCTTTATTGGAAAAAGTGTTTGAGCAATTTTCATATTCACGGGCGTTTTTTTATTTTTTTCATAAATTTCTTTTTTGTGTGAATATTCGAGTATATGTCTTTGTAAACCAATTCAATTTGTGGAATTCTAACATCTAGTTTTGAGTACATCATTTTCTTATTTGGAGGAAGGTTTTTAGAAATTTTCAGAATTTCGTAGGTTTTTTTTATTTTTCGATAAATTTTGATTTATCCAAATATTCAAGTATTTATTTTGAGTTAATCACTTTCTTAGTTGGAAGAAATTATTAAGATAATTTCACAAATTACATATGTTTTTTGATTTTTTGATAAATTTCTATTTTGTGCGAATATTCGAGTATAGTACATCATTTTCTTTGTTGGATGAAGATTTTGTGCGAATATTAGAGTATATGTCTTCGTAAACAAATTCTATTTGTGGAATTTTAACATCAAATCTTGAGTACATTTTCTTGGTTGGATGATGATTTTGAGAAATTTTCACAAATTACGTAAGTTTTTTGATTTTTTAAGAAAGTTTGATTTCATGCGAATATTTGAGTATGTGTTTTGAATACATCATTTTCTTTGTTAGAAAAAGTGTTTGAGCAATTTTCACAGTTACAGACGTTTTTTCAATTTTTTTCATTAGTTTCATTTTCTTGTTAATATTTAAGTATATGTCTTCGTATAGGAATTCAAATATCAGAATTTTTACATCTAGTCTTTTTAGTACATCACTTTCTTATTTGGAAAGAAGGTTTTGCGAAATTTTCAGAATTGCGAAAGTTTTTTAATTTATTTTTTGATAAATTTTGATTTGTCCAAATATTCAAGTATATATTTTTGAGTATATCATTTTCTTAGATGGAAGGAGTTATTAGGATATATTCAAAAAATACGCACGTTTTTTTATTTTTTGATAAATTTCTATTTTGTAAGAATATTCAAGTATATGTCTTGAGTACATCATTATCTTGGTTGGAAGAAACTTTTGAGCAATTTTAACAATTAAGAACGTTTTTTTATTTTTTAATAAATTTAGATTTCGTGCGAATATTCGAGTATAGATCTTGAGTACATCATTCTCTTAGTTGTAAGGAGATTTTGAGCTAATATTTGAGTAAATATCTTTATAAAAAAATTCACTTTGTGGAATTTTAACATCAAATCTTGAGTACATTTTTCTTGGTTGGAAGATGATTTTCAGAAATTTTCACAAATTACGAAAGTCCTTTGATTTTTTTAGAAATTTTGATTTCATGCGAATATTCGAGTATGTGTTTTGAATACATCATTTTCTTTGTTGGAAAAAGTGTTTGAGCAATTTTCATAGTCACAGGCGTTTTTTTATTTTTTTCATAAATTTTTTTTGTGTGAATAGTCGAGTATATGTCTCTGTAAACCAATTCAATTTGTGGAATTTTAACATCAAGTCTTGAGTACATCATTTTCTTATTTGGAGGAAGGTTTTGAGAAATTTTCAGAATTTCGTAGGTTTTTTTATTTTCTGATAAATTTTGATTTGTCCAAATATTCAAGTATTTATTTTGAGTACATCACTTTCGTAGTTGGAAGAAATTATTAAGATAATTTCTCAAATTACATATGTTTTTTGATTTTTTGATAAATTTCTATTTTGTGAGAATATTCGAGTATAGTACATCATTTTCTTTGTTGGATGAAGATTTTGTTCGAATATTCGAGTATATGTCTTCGTAAACAAATTCTATTTGTGGAATTTTTAACATCAAATCTTGAGTACATTTTCTTGGTTGGATGATGATTTTGAGAATTTTTCACAAATTACGTAAGTTTTTTGAGTTTCTTCGAAATTTTGATTGCATGCGAATATTCGAGTATGTATTTTAAATACATCATTTTCTTTGTTAGAAAAAGTGTTTGAGCAATTTTCACAGTTACAAACATTTTTTTTTTCATTAGTTTCATTTTCGTGTGAATAATTAAGTATATGTCTTCGTAAAGCAATTCAAATATCAGAATTTTAACATCTAGTCTTTTTAGTACATCATTTTCTTATTTGGAAAGAAGGTTTTGCGAAATTTTAAGAATTTCGAAGTTTTTTTACTTTTTATTTTTTGATAAATTTCGATTTGTCCAAATATTCAAGTATATATTTTTGATTATATCATTTTCTTAGATGGAAGAAGTTATTAAGATATATTCAAAAATTACGTATGCTTTTTTTATTTTTTGATAAATTTCTATTTTTTGTGAATATTCAAGTATATGTCTTGAGTACATCATTTTCTTGGTTGGAAGAAACTTTTGAGCAATTTTAACAATTAAGCCCGTTTTTTATTTTTAAATAAATTTTGATTTCGTGCGAATATTCGAGTATAGATCTTGAGTACATCATTTTCTTTGTTGGATGAAGATTTTATGCGAATATTCGAGTATAAGTCTTGAGTACATCATTTTCTTAGTTGTAAGGAGATTTTGTGCTAATATTTGAGTAAATGTCTTTGTAAAACAATTCAATTGATGGAATTTTAACATCAAATCTTGAGTGCATTTTCTTGGTTGGATGATGATTTTGATAAATTTTCACAAATTACGTAAGTTTTTTGAGTTTCTTCGAAATTTTGATTGCATGCGAATATTCGAGTATGTGTTATGAATACATCATTTTCTTTGTTAGAAAAAGTGTTTGAGCAATTTTCACAGTTACAGACGTTTTTTTTTTCATTAGTTTCATTTTCGTGTGAATAATTAAGTATATGTCTTCGTAAAGCAATTCAAATATCAGAATTTTTACATCTAGTCTTTTTAGTACATCATTTTCTTATTTGGAAAGAAGGTTTTGCGAAATTTTCAGAATTTCGAAAGTTTTTTAATTTATTTTTTGATAAATTTTGATTTATTCAAATATTCAAGTATATATTTTTGAGTATATCATTTTCTTAGATGGAAGGAGTTATTAAGATATATTCAAAAATTACGCAAGTTTTTTTATTTTTTGATAAATTTCTATTTTGTAAGAATATTCAAGTATATGTCTTGAGTACATCATTATCTTGGTTGGAAGAAACTTTTGAGCAATTTTAAAAATTAAGCACGTTTTTTTATTTTTTAATAAATTTAGATTTCGTGCGATTATTCGAGTATAGATCTTGAGTACATCATTTCCTTAGTTGTAAGGAGATTTTGAGCTAATATTTGAGTAAATGTCTTTGTAAAAAAATTCAGTGTGTGGAATTTTAACATCAAATCTTGAGTACATTTTCTTGGTTGGAAGATGATTTTCAGAAATTTTCACAAATTACGAAAGTCCTTTGATTTTTTTAGAAATTTTGATTTCATGCGAATATTCGAGTATGTGTTTTGAATACATCATTTTCTTTGTTAGAAAAAGTGTATGAGCAATTTTCACAGTTACAGACGTTTTTTTTTCATTAGTTTCATTTTCGTGTGAATATTTAAGTATATGTGTTCGTAAAGCAATTCAAATATCAGAATTTTAACATCTAGTCTTTTTAGTACATCATTTTCTTATTTGGAAAGAAGGTTTTGCGAAATTTTCAGAGTTTCGGAAGTTTTTTTACTTTTTATTTTTTGATAAATTTTGATTTGTCCAAATATTCAAGTATATATTTTTGAGTATATCATTTTCTTAGAAAGAAGAAGTTATTATGATATATTCAAAAATTACATATGTTTTTTTATTTTTTGATAAATTTCTATTTTGTGTGAATATTCAAGTATATGTCTTGAGTACATAATTTTCTTGGTTGGAAGAAACTTTTGAGCAATTTTAACAATTAAGCCCGTTTATTTATTTTTAAATAAATTTCGATTTCGTGCGAATATTCGAGTATAGATCTTGAGTACATCATTTTCTTTGTTGGATGAAGATTTTATTCGAATATTCGAGTATAAGTCTTGAGTACATAATTTTCTCAGTTGTAAGGAGATTTTGTGCTAATATTTGAGTAAATGTCTTTGTAAAACAATTCAATTGGTGGAATTTTAACATCAAATCTTGAGTACATTTTCTTGGTTGGAAGATGATTTTCAGAAATTTTCACAAATTACGAAAGTCCTTTGATTTTTTTAGAAATTTTGATTTATCCGAATATTTGAGTATGTGTTTTGAATACATCATTTTCTTTATTGGAAAAAGTGTTTGAGCAATTTTCATATTCACGGGCGTTTTTTTATTTTTTTCATAAATTTCTTTTTTGTGTGAATATTCGAGTATATGTCTTTGTAAACCAATTCAATTTGTGGAATTTTAACATCTAGTCTTGAGTACATCATTTTCTTATTTGGAGGAAGGTTTTTAGAAATTTTCAGAATTTCGTAGGTTTTTTTTATTTTTTGATAAATTTTGATTTATCTAAATATTCAAGTATTTATTTTGAGTACATCACTTTCTTAGTTGGAAGAAATTATTAAGATAATTTCACAAATTACATATGTTTTTTGATTTTTTGATAAATTTCTATTTTGTGCGAATATTCGAGTATAGTACATCATTTTCTTTGTTGGATGAAGATTTTGTGCGAATATTAGAGTATATGTCTTCGTAAACAAATTCTATTTGTGGAATTTTAACATCAAATCTTGAGTACATTTTCTTGGTTGGATGATGATTTTGAGAAATTTTCACAAATTACTTAAGTTTTTTGATTTTTTAAGAAAGTTTGATTTCATGCGAATATTTGAGTATGTGTTTTGAATACATCATTTTCTTTGTTAGAAAAAGTGTTTGAGCAATTTTCACAGTTACAGACGTTTTTTCAATTTTTTTCATTAGTTTCATTTTCTTGTTAATATTTAAGTATATGTCTTCGTATAGGAATTCAAATATCAGAATTTTTACATCTAGTCTTTTTAGTACATCATTTTCTTATTTGGAAAGATGGTTTTGCGAAATTTTCAGAATTGCGAAAGTTTTTTAATTTATTTTTTGATAAATTTTGATTTGTCCAAATATTCAAGTATATATTTTTGAGTATATCATTTTCTTAGATGGATGGAGTTATTAAGATATATTCAAAAATTACGCACGTTTTTTTATTTTTTGATAAATTTCTATTTTGTAAGAATATTCAAGTATATGTCTTGAGTACATCATTATCTTGGTTGGAAGAAACTTTTGAGCAATTTTAACAATTAAGAACGTTTTTTTATTTTTTAATAGATTTCGTGCGAATATTCGAGTATAGATCTTGAGTACATCATTCTCTTAGTTGTAAGGAGATTTTGAGCTAATATTTGAGTAAATGTCTTTGTAAAAAAATTCACTTTGTGGAATTTTAACATCAAATCTTGAGTACATTTTTCTTGGTTGGAAGATGATTTTCAGAAATTTTCACAAATTACGAAAGTCCTTTGATTTTTTTAGAAATTTTGATTTCATGCGAATATTCGAGTATGTGTTTTGAATACATCATTTTCTTTGTTGGAAAAAGTGTTTGAGCAATTTTCATAGTCACAGGCGTTTTTTTATTTTTTTCATAAATTTTTTTTTGTGTGAATAGTCGAGTATATGTCTTTGTAAACCAATTCAATTTGTGGAATTTTAACATCTAGTCTTGAGTACATCATTTTCTTATTTGGAGGAAGGTTTTGAGAAATTTTCAGAATTTCGTAGGTTTTTTTATTTTCTGATAAATTTTGATTTGTCCAAATACTCAAGTATTTATTTTGAGTACATCACTTTCGTAGTTGGAAGAAATTATTAAGATAATTTCTCAAATTACATATGTTTTTTGATTTTTTGATAAATTTCTATTTTGTGAGAATATTCGAGTATAGTACATCATTTTCTTTGTTGGATGAAGATTTTGTTCGAATATTCGAGTATATGTCTTCGTAAACAAATTCTATTTGTGGAATTTTTAACATCAAATCTTGAGTACATTTTCTTGGTTGGATGATGATTTTGAGAAATTTTCACAAATTACGTAAGTTTTTTGAGTTTCTTCGAAATTTTGATTGCATGCGAATATTCGAGTATGTATTTTAAATACATCATTTTCTTTGTTAGAAAAAGTGTTTGAGCAATTTTCACAGTTACAAACATTTTTTTTTTCATTAGTTTCATTTTCGTGTGAATAATTAAGTATATGTCTTCGTAAAGCAATTCAAATATCAGAATTTTAACATCTAGTCTTTTTAGTACATCATTTTCTTATTTGGAAAGAAGGTTTTGCGAAATTTTAAGAATTTCGGAAGTTTTTTTACTTTTTATTTTTTGATAAATTTCGATTTGTCCAAATATTCAAGTATATATTTTGATTATATCATTTTCTTAGATGGAAGAAGTTATTAAGATATATTCAAAAATTACGTATGCTTTTTATTTTTTGATAAATTTCTATTTTTTGTGAATATTCACGTATATGTCTTGAGTACATCATTTTCTTGGTTGGAAGAAACTTTTGAGCAATTTTAACAATTAAGCCCGTTTTTTATTTTTAAATAAATTTTGATTTCGTGCGAATATTCGAGTATAGATCTTGAGTACATCATTTTCTTTGTTGGATGAAGATTTTATGCGAATATTCGAGTATAAGTCTTGAGTACATCATTTTCTTAGTTGTAAGGAGATTTTGTGAATATTTGAGTAAATGTCTTTGTAAAACAATTCAATTGGTGGAATTTTAACATCAAATCTTGAGTGCATTTTCTTGGTTGGATGATGATTTTGATAAATTTTCACAAATTACGTAAGTTTTTTGAGTTTCTTCGAAATTTTGATTGCATGCGAATATTCGAGTATGTGTTTTGAATACATCATTTTCTTTGTTAGAAAAAGTGTTTGAGCAATTTTCACAGTTACAGACGTTTTTTTTTTCATTAGTTTCATTTTCGTGTGAATAATTAAGTATATGTCTTCGTAAAGCAATTCAAATATCAGAATTTTAACATCTAGTCTTTTTAGTACATCATTTTCTTATTTGGAAAGAAGGTTTTGCGAAATTTTAAGAATTTCGGAAGTTTTTTTACTTTTTAATTTTTGATAAATTTTGATTTGTCCAAATATTCAAGTATATATTTTTGATTATATCATTTTCTTAGATGGAAGAAGTTATTAAGATATATTCAAAAATTACGTATGTTTTTTTATTTTTTGATAAATTTCTATTTTGTGTGAATATTCAAGTATATGTCTTGAGTACATCATTTTCTTGGTTGGAAGAAACTTTTGAGCAATTTTAAAAATTAAGCCCGTTTTTTATTTTTAAATAAATTTTGATTTCGTGCGAATATTCGAGTATAGATCTTGAGTACATCATTTTCTTTGTTGGATGAAGATTTTATGCGAATATTCGAGTATAAGTCTTGAGTACATCATTTTCTTAGTTGTAAGGAGATTTTGTGCTAATATTTGAGTAAATGTCTTTGTAAAACAATTCAATTGGTGGAATTTTAACATCAAATCTTGAGTGCATTTTCTTGGTTGGATGATGATTTTGATAAATTTTCAAAAATTACGTAAGTTTTTTGAGTTTCTTCGAAATTTTGATTTCATGCGAATATTCGAGTATGTGTTTTGAATACATTATTTTCTTTGTTAGAAAAAGTGTTGAGCAATTTTCACAGTTACAGACGATTTTTTATTTTTTTCATTAGTTTAATTTTCGTGTGAATATTTAAGTATATGTCATCGTAAAGCAATTCAAATATCAGAATTTTAACATCTAGTCTTTTTAGTACATCATTTTCTTATTGGGATAGAAGGTTTTGCGAAATTTTCAGAATTTTGGAAGTCTTTTTATTTTTTATTTTTTGATAAATTGACTTGTCCAAATATTCATATATATATTTTTGAGTATATCATTTTCTTAGATGGAAGAAGTTATTAAGAATATTCAAAAATTACGTATGTTTTTTTATTTTTTGATAAATTTCTATTTTGTGTGAATATTCAAGTATATGTCTTGAGTACATCATTTTCTTGGTTGGAAGAAACTTTTGAGCAACTTTAACAATTAAGCACGTTTTTTTTATTTTTAATAAATTTCGATTTCATGCGAATATTCGAGTATAGATCTTGAGTACATTATTTTCTTTGTTGGATGAAGATTTTATGCTAATATTCGAGTATAAGTCTTGAGTACATCATTTTCTTAGTTGTAAGGAGATTTTGTGCTAATATTTGAGTAAATGTCTTTGTAAAAAAATTCAGTTTGTGGAATTTTAAAATCAAATCTTGATTACATTTTCTTGGTTGGAAGATGATTTTCAGAAATTTTCACAAATTACGAAAGTCTTTTGATTTTTTTAGAAATTTCGATTTATGCGAATATTCGAGTATGTGTTTTGAATACATCATTTTCTTTGTTGGAAAAAGTGTTTGAGCAATTTTCATATTCACGGGCGTTTTTTTATTTTTTTCATAAATTTCTTTTTTGTGGAATATTCGAGTATATGTCTTTGTAAACCAATTCAATTTGTGGAATTTTAACATCTAGTCTTGAGTACATCATTTTCTTATTTGGAGGAAGGTTTTTAGAAATTTTCAGAATTTCGTAGGTTTTTTTTATTTTTCGATAAATTTTGATTTATCCAAATATTCAAGTATTTATGTTGAGTACATCACTTTCTTAGTTGGAAGAAATTATTAAGATAATTTCACAAATTACATATGTTTTTTTGATTTTTTGATAAATTTCTATTTTGTGCGAATATTCGAGTATAGTACATCATTTTCTTTGCTGGATGAAGATTTTTTGCGAATATTAGAGTATATGTCTTCGTAAACAAATTCTATTTGTGTAATTTTAACATCAAATCTTGAGTACATTTTCTTGGTTGGATGATGATTTTGAGAAATTTTCACAAATTACGTAAGTTTTTTGATTTTTTAAGAAAGTTTGATTTCATGCGAATATTTGAGTATGTGTTTTGAATACACATTTTCTTTGTTAGAAAACGTGTTTGAGCAATTTTCACAGTTACAGACGTTTTTTCAATTTTTTTCATTAGTTTCATTTTCTTGTGAATATTTAAGTATATGTCTTCGTATAGGAATTCAAATATCAGAATTTTTACATCTAGTCTTTTTAGTACATCATTTTCTTATTTGGAAAGAAGGTTTTGCGAAATTTTCAGAATTTCGAAAGTTTTTTAATTTATTTTTTGATAAATTTTGATTTATCCAAATATTCAAGTATATATTTTTGAGTATATCATTTTCTTAGATGGAAGGAGTTATTAAGATATATTCAAAAATTACGCAAGTTTTTTTATTTTTTGATAAATTTCTATTTTGTAAGAATATTCAAGTATATGTCTTGAGTACATCATTATCTTGGTTGGAAGAAACTTTTGAGCAATTTTAACAATTAAGCACGTTTTTTTATTTTTTAATAAATTTAGATTTCGTGCGAATATTCGAGTATAGATCTTGAGTACATCATTTTCTTAGTTGTAAGGAGATTTTGAGCTAATATTTGAGTAAATGTCTTTGTAAAAAAATTCAGTTTGTGGAATTTTAACATCAAATCTTGAGTACATTTTCTTGGTTGGAAGATGATTTTCAGAAATTTTCACAAATTTCGAAAGTCCTTTGATTTTTTTAGAAATTTTGATTTCATGCGAATATTCGAGTATGTGTTTTGAATACATCATTTTCTTTGTTGGAAAAAGTGTTTGAGCAATTTTCATAGTCACAGGCGTTTTTTTATTTTTTTCATAAATTTCTTTTTTGTGTGAATGACTCGAGTATATGTCTTATTAAACCAATTCAATTTGTGGAATTTTAACATCTAGTATTGAGTACATCATTTTCTTATTTAGAGGTAGGTTTTGAGAAATTTTCAGAATTTCGTAGGTTTTTTTTATTTTCTGATAAATTTTGATTTGTCCAAATATTCAAGTATTTATTTTGAGTACATCACTTTCGTAGTTGGAAGAAATTATTAAGATAATTTCTCAAATTACATATGTTTTTTGATTTTTTGATAAATTTTTATTTTGTACGAATATTCGAGTATAGTACATCATTTTCTTTGTTGGATGAAGATTTTGTGCGAATAGTCGAGTATATGTCTTCGTAAACAAATTCTATTTGTGGAATTTAAACATCAAATCTTGAGTACATTTTCTTGGTTGGATGATGATTTTGAGAAATTGATAAGATCCTTGTGACGTCATTAACAACGATATGGAATGGATCGTGCTAAGGACCACAAAAATCTCGATTTACACGTTGTAACCATGATATGACCCTTGTGACGCCATTAACAACGATATAGAATGAATCGTGCTAAGGACCACAAAAATCACGATTTACACGTTGTAGCCCAAGAAAGTTTTAAAATCAAATTGAAAATTACAAGGCTCGAATGATATAAATTTTGTTACCTTAAACCTCGACCCGTTGCTTAACGAAGCAAGAACCTCGGTATGATGATAAGCACCTCGACCCAATATCAATAAAGAGATATGAACCTCGGTATCTGATAACAAGCACCTCGACCCAATATCTATAAAGAGATATGAACCTCGGTATCTGATTGTGAACGCCACAAGGAATGAAAACCTTGATAAGTTCAGAAATTTGATCTTTGAAGATCAAATTTTCGAGTGAAAATTTCAAGAGGTATGAAAAGTTGATTTTTGGAATCAAAAATGATTAATTACCCTCAAAAGACTACTATGGGTGCTTATATATAACCTTAGCACCTTTAATTTGACATAATGGGCTCAAAACAAGCTAGCATGCCACTTTTATGAAGCCCATCAACTTACAACTCGAAAATGCATGAAATAAAATAAGTACTAAGCTCACTAAGGCATAAAATACTATTACAATTTGGAACAAATTATAAGAGAAAAGTTTTAAGCAGCCCGAGTACAAAAACTTGAAATAATTCAATTGATTCACTCTTCTTCTTGAACTTGGAGTAGATTCAGCATTGTAGGATCATTTGTCATAAATTGTCTTGACTTAGAGTGTTCCTTTGTTATGGTGTGCAGTACGAAGCTTAGCAATGAGTTGGCCAACTTTTTAGCTCGTGCTCTTGTAATTGGTCCACTTGGAATTAGAGGAATCGTATGTACCTCTCCTTGATTAACTCCTTCTTCATCATACACTAGTAGATCTTCATCATCCCCCCATTCATCAAAAGGATTTGTCCTCAAATCAGCACCTTCGTGATAGAGCATCAGCTACAACATTCTCCTTTCCTTGTTTATACTGTATCACATATGGGAATGTTCCAAAAACTCAACCCACTTCGCATGGCGTTTGTTTAGTTTCCCTTGCCCCTTCAAGTACTTCAGTGACTCATGATCAGTGTGGATGACAAATTCCTTCGGCCAAAGATAATGTTGCCATGTCTCCAATGCCCTTCCAATGCGTAGAATTCCTTGTCATATGTCGGATAGTTCAAGGCTGCCCCATTAAGCTTCTCACTGAAATATGCAATAGGCTTCTTTTCCTGCATTAAAACAGCTCCAATACCAACACCAGATGCATCACATTCAATTTCAAAAGTCTTGGAGAAATCAGGCAAAACAAGTAATGGTGCAGAACTCAACATTTGTTTAATCAATTCAAAAGCTTTTCCTAATTCTTCGCCCCACTTAAACCCAACAGTTTTCTTAATAACTTCAGTTAATGGTGCTGCAAGTGTGCTAAAGTTTTTGACAAACCTCCTATAAAAGCTTGCCAAGCCATGAAAACTCCTAACTTCAGACACAGACTTAGGTGTAGGCCAATCCCTAATTGCTTTGACCTTCTCCCCATCCACCTCAACCCCTCTAGCTGACACTACGTAACCTAAGAAAGCGACTTGGTCGGTGCAAAAAGTGTATTTCTTTAGGTTCGCATACAATCTTTCCTCAAAACTTCTAATACCTGAGTGACATGCGTTTCATGAATTTCCAAACTAGTGCTGTAAATAAGAATGTCATCAAAATACACCACAACAAATCTACCAATGAATGCACGTAAAACGTGATTCATAAGGCGCATAAATGTACTAGGTGCGTTAGTTAACTCGAGAGGCATCACTAACCACTCATACAGACCAAGTTTAGTTTTAAAAGCCGTTTTCCACTCATCTCCCTCACGCATGCGTATCTGATGGTAACCACTTTTAAAATAAATCTTAGAAAACACACATGCACCATGCAATTCATCAAGCATATCATCTAAACGAGGAATAGGGTGGCGATACTTTACAATGATTTTGTTGATCGCCCTACAATCAATACACATCCTCCACGTCCCATCTTTTTTTGGTACAAGAAGTACGGGTACAACACAAGGAGTCAGACTTTCTCGAATGTACCCTTTTTCCATGAGTTCCTGAATTTGCCGCTGCAATTCCTTTGTCTCCTCAGGGTTGCTCCTATAAGCTGGTCGGTTAGGAATTGAAGCTCCTGGAAGGAAGTCAATTTGGTGCTCAATTTCCCTAATTGGTGGCAATCCAGTAGGTATCTCCTCTTGAAATATATCATCATATACCTGCAAAATAGCACGAAATGAACTAGACAAAGTATTGTTAGATTCGTCAACAGCTAAATAAGCCTCTTTATACATGAGCACAAACAAAGGTCTCCTTGCTAGAAAAGCCTCGCGAATCTCACATTCTTTTGCAAACAGATTCACTCATTTTTTTTCTTTTCGCTCAACTCTCTCTCTTTTTTTCTCACTGAGCTCATCTTCTTTTTTTTCACTCTTTTTCACACACTCCTCTTTTTTTTTCACTCACATTTTTTTTATCATGCTCTTTTTTTTTCACTCTCATTTTCCACCCTCAATTGATCATCATACACCTGTTTCGGTGTCAATGGAACTAAGGTAACAATTCGCCCATCCTTTACAAAAGAATAGCGATTCTTGAAGCCATCATGTGTGACCTTTCTATCATACTGCCAAGGTCTCCCTAATAGTAGGTGTCCCGCCTGCATTGGTACCACATCGCAAAGAGCCTCATCTCTGTATTTCCCAATCGAAAATGATATCAAAACCTGTTTTGTAACCTTCGCTTCACCACAATCATTCAACCACCGCAACTTATATGGCCTAGGATGTTTCATTGTAGGCAACCCCAACTTCTCAATAAGCAATGTACTAGCAACATTCGTACAACTAACCCCATCAATGATCAAACTGCAAACTTTCTCGTTTATGTGGCAACGAGTATGGAAAATATTTTCACGCTGCACTTCCTCATCCTCCTTCACTTGCATAGTCAATGCTCTATGAGCCACAAGTAACTCTCCTTCCACAGCATACTCCTCACACTCTGCACCCTCTGATGATGCTTGTGAGTTGTTGTCTTCCTCACTTTCAGAATCTATCTCTCCATCTTCCCGCAGTATCATGACACACTTATTAGGACACTGAGATGCAATGTGTCCTCGCCCCAAACATCTAAAGCACTTAATGTCTCTATTCTTCTCTTGGGATCCATCCACTGGTTTCTTACCCTTATCAACCACAGTATCCTTCCCTTTTGGTGTTTCAAATTTCTGTTTCCCAAATGATTTATCAAATCCCTTATTCAAACCAGGTTTCCAAGATGTACCTGAAGTTGGGCTAACCTTAGTCACATTACTCCTACGACGAATCTGCCTCTCAACTTTTATAGCCATATGTACCATATCCTCAAGCTCAACGTAGTGTTGTAATTCGACTAAGTTAGCTATATCATGATTCAAACCCTGCAAAAAACTTGCCATTGTCGCCTCTCTATCCTCCTCCACATCTGCTCGTATCATCAGAATTTCCATCTCCTTATGATAATCCTCCACACTCCTTGAACCTTGATTCAGCCCTTGCAATCTTTGAAAAATATCACGGTAATAGTGTGATGGCACAAATCGACGTCTCATTGCGGCCTTCACCTCATCCCATGTGGTAATTGGTTGCTCTCTATTTCTCCTTCGACTTTGTACCAATTGATCCCACCAAATCAAAGCATAGTCTGTAAACTCTATGACCACTAGCTTTACTTTCTTCTCCTCGGAGAACTCATGGCAGTCAAACATTAGCTCAACCCTCTTTTCCCATTCTAAGTATATTTCTGGGTTGTTCTTCCACTGGAAAGGTGGAATATTCACCTTTATATTTCCCAAATCACGATCTATCCTATCCTCACCCCTTTCATTATTTTGCTCATTCCGACCACGTCTACCTTGTCTTCTATCACCCCGATTACCATGCCCTCCTCTACCCCTTAGTCCACGGCCTCCATCATCACCATTTCTTTGATTCACATCATCGTGCTCTTCTTCGGACTCCGTCAAGTCATATACCACATTTCTACGCACATTCCGATCTCGTCCTCCTCGTTCACCACTCAATTCTTTCACTTGTTCATCTTGCTTATCAAGTCTATCAGTCATCGCTTTTGTAAGATCATGCACATACACTCAAACTGTTGTTGCATGCTTTGAAGCGTAAAAGCATTATCTTTTTCACCACTACCACTTGAACCATCATTGTTACGAGACATTTTGTATTACCTGCAAGAAAAGGGTTAGTATAAAAAGAAAGGACCTCACAAACACTCCCTCACGTGTTTCACTCACACTCAACTCACAAAAAGGACTCTCCACTCTTGTTTACTCTTTTTTTTTTTTTTTTTGGATTTTTCGAATGTCCTCACATAGCCTTTTTCCACACAAGATGTTATGATTGCATCGAGGATGGTTTTCTTGCTACGTTGAAGAGGTTGTACTTCGTTTTTTTTTTAAAAGAGGTAACAAAAAAAAAAAAATTCGAGACTTGAACCTCAAATTGATCTTAAAAGAAACTTGGGAACAAACTTTAGAAATACGAGTTGAATCTAAGACACAAGAATTAAAAGACTTTAATGTAGGACTTGGAAATGCAAATGACTCTTTGAGAGGAATGAGTAGTCTTGATTTATGATTTGACTACTTTGGAAAGAAGTGGAATACTTGGAAATAGAATATTGACTCAAAAAGATGACCCTTTACTTGGAAATAAAATATTGACTCAAAAATGTGACCCTTTAACTTCTTTTTCGATATTTTTTTTTGTTTTTAATGAAGTCAAGGAACTAAAGAAAACAAGAAAATAGACCCAAAAAAACGAATTCTTTTTTTTTTTTAAAAAATTTTCGTTTTTTTTTTTTGGCCTCTCCGGAGCAAAGAAAAATATGAAAAAGAATAGGAAAAACAAATACTCAATGAAACAAAAACCTGATTTTAAAAACCTGGCTCTGATACCAAATGATAAGACCCTTGTGACGTCATTAACAACGATATGGAATGGATCGTGCTAAGGACCACAAAATCTCGATTTACACGTTTTAACCATGATATGACCCTTGTGACGCCATTAACAACGATATAGAATGAATCGTGCTAAAGACCACAAAAATCACGATTTACACGTTGTAGCCCAAGAAAGTTTTAAAATCAAATTGAAAATTACAATGCTCGAATGATATAAATTTTGTTACCTTAAACCTCGACCCGTTGCTTAACGAAGCAAGAACCTCGGTATGATGATAAGCACCTCGACCCAATATCTATAAAGAGATATGAACCTCGGTATCTGATAATAAGCACCTCGACCCAATATCTATAAAGAGATATGAACCTCGGTATGTGGGGCCCTCGACTCTCGTTGGTAATTATCATGCGATAATTAATTAAAGTATTATTTTTAAACTTTGCAGCGGAAAATATGACTTAAATTTTTTTTATGACGCGAGCCCAAAAATTTTCATTTCAAAAAGATAATCGATATTATTTTATATTTAATATCAAAATAGAGTAACTTATAATTTATAATAGTCGAGGCATCATAACATTTTACTCAATAAACAGTTACATATATTAAGAACGATATCAAAGAATTAAAATCGTTCGAAGGAAATGAATATTTAACAATAGTTGAAATTTCTAAGTTTTTCCATAATTTGTTTTGAAAGATAGTCTCCATAATCGATGTATACATATAGAAAGTAGACTGGGACGACTTCATACTTCAAAATGATGATTACACGTGCGTACACAACCATAACTCCGAATCCAGTGCAGCCTTCCATAAATGTCGTCACTTCCTAACCTGATTACCAACCCACACACACAAGAAGGTAACCGCCCCCGAGGGGGTGAGCATATAGCCCAGTATGATAAGACCAAAATAAATAAAACATGTACTGTAATGAATGATATGTAGATGCAATGCATGATCAGGGTAAAATCCACATGCATGGGTAATCGGAATAACGGTGACTGCACAATCAGTAAATGCAGCGCAACAGCTCGAGCAACAGGTAAGGCTCGGCTACACTGCCATACCGACCACTCCTCCGCCAGTCTAATACCGTGTGCCGGTCACCTCACCAGGGATTACGGACATACTGCGCCTATCGGCCTGCAACATCTCTCGGGCTAGTCGCAGTTCCATACCATCCCAAACAAACACCTCGAATCCACACACAATATCAAAAGGTCATCAATGGTATCGAGGCTCAATATGCAATGTCATGTTGTGTCAAGCATCGATACTGCATATATACAGAAAATACATGTGTGTAAAATAGATTTTATTTTTCTTCGCATCGATGTTTATGCAATACCACAAATAATCCACGTAGATAAACAAATGCCATATAAACCACGTTCAATGCATATCAAACACCACGGGTACCTGTTGTATGTATCCGGTCGTAACATACCTTTTTATGCAGTTATTCAACGGCGAAAGAGATTTAGCTCCATGAAAATCTTGATCTATCATATAAATCATCATTAAGGTCGAAATTTCAATAACGACATTAACTTGATTCGGACTATTCGAACTTATAAGTGTTTATATAGTTTCTAGATTATATCTTTGATATACGAAAATACGATCTACGTTCATCAATTTCGATCAATTGTGTAGTCAAAACAATTTCTGCTGTAAAGTTGTTTAAAACGATAAATGCAAATGTTTTTATAAGAACTTACTAAGAAACAATATGTCATAATTTGAACATTTTTAAGTTCTACGAACCAGAATATGGCAAATCTCCACAAGTTCCAAAAGTTCATACTTTAGCACATGCTGTAGGGTCTTCCTACCTTAACATCATATCAACAACGTATTAAGGACTAAACATGTATTAATGACATCTTCGGGTTCCGGTTGTAGTTTTGAGCTAACTAGATTACATGCCGAGAATAAATTTTTCAAAAGTTAAATTAATTACATCCTCAAAATGAAGTGTATCGATAGAATTATACTACTCCTAGAGTAGAAACTATCCCAAAAAGAAATCCTGTAATCTATCTTCTTTTATGCTCCTTTAGCTCACTGTCTCAACCCGACCCTTAGTCTTGGTCCAAAAGTGTACCTACAGGAACAACCCATCATGAGCATGTACATCGTTACTTAGCATCATAAGTTAATGGCATATAAATAAATGCATAGAAATAATTGGTAACGTATACTTCCTGGTTAATCGTATTATCCCTCTTTGGTTGTCCATGTTTCATAGTTATGCATATCATCATTAGTTCTTGACATAAATGGTTAACATCATACTTCACATACATGCTCACTACAAACTATATTCATTAGAAATGGGATTGACCGGGTTCTATCATGACAGCGGCACATTTGGCCCCCTCGCTCGACATAACACATCATATGATACCCATCGCTACGCCTTGATAGCGAATGTATCTCTTTGTTCAGCAGATGATACCCCTCGCTACGCCTTTATAGCGGATGCACCCCCTCGCTTAGCGGATGATAGCCCTCGCTACACCTTGATAGCGGATGTGCCCCATCGCTTAGTTATGTGAGCGGCAAGTACCTTCCTCGCTTGCCCATAATAGCCACCGGACATTCAACCATTCTAAATAGCATAGTTAAACATACTTTATCGTCTTATAAGCATCATCATCTCCGAACATCATCATCGTATCATAATTGTCATCGTAACGTCATATCATCTTCATTTATCACAACATTATCATCATAAACTTATGCATCATAATCATCATCATAAATACTTATGCAATCAATGCATAGTCATAGTTTAGGAATATGTTACCGTTCGATGCCCGTACGTTTCTTACGTACATTGGTTTCAAAAGTGGAGAAGTTGTATAACTTTATCTCCTAGATGTTGTTGGTACCTAGGATGGTTCTACACAACCATACAAACCAATATTAGAAGTCAAACAATAGCCAAATACCAAAATTCATCAAAAATCCAACATTTTCAAACTTTTTCACAGTGGCGATCGATCGCTTAAAACATGGCGATCGATCGCCTCGCTGTTCTCTTCGCGGCGATCGATCGCTTCCTTTGAGGCGATCGATCGCCTGCTGGGCAAAATCGCTACTGGCCATCGGCGATCGATCGCGCCATTTGAGGCGATCGATCGCCCACACTCGATTTTCACACTGTCCCTCGGCGATCGATCGTTGCTTTTATAGCGATCGATCGCCACAACCAGTGGCCGTGATTTTCACCATTTTTGCACATTAAATCCTTCACCAACCTCAACAATACCTATACCAACAACTCAAAAACATTAAAACACTTTAAACCTTCAATACACATCATAAAACAACCCCAAAATCTAACATCCTACCAAGAATCATATCAACCCAACAAACCCATTTCAAAACCCCTTCAAAACTTTCCAAAACCCAAACCAAACATTATAAGAACAACAAGGAATGTTATATATACATCTTAGGTCTTAGATCTTACCAAGAAGTACAAAAATAAAGCTTTCACAAGAACTTCTTGTGCACTTTGAAGCAAAAATCGAATTTGAGGGGAAAGGTGAGGGTTTGGGGGAGATTTGGGGATTTAGAGTGTAAAGAGATAAAGTGAGATAAGGTGGTGGGTAATGGGTTAAGTCTTTTAATTGGACTAGCACCTCAACAATTAGTATGATGCATTTTATACCCCAACATGGTATTTTAAACATATTTCACCACAATGCACCAAAATCCCACTTAAATGCATGTTTCACCAAATAAATGACTACCAACACATGTAAGCCATGAAAACGCCCAATTACCCAACATACTTAACATGCACCCTGAAATGCTCTACTAGGTCAAGCCCCCATGTGACTAAGCATTTCCACATGGCAATTAATTCTAACACATAAGGCAATTATCACTATAATTAATCATATGAACACAATTAATGTCTTAAAAGCAATTAATCAATTCGGGGCATTACACATGCTTACACTTATAACTTGAACAAATTCGAACACTTCCTCAAATGAATTATATTATGTATCTAATTCATTATTTAACTTTGATCTTAAATATGAAACCACACAACTAGGATATGATTAGGTAACTCATACCTTAACACAATGCTAGTCATAAGTTAAAAGTTAAATTCTTGTTTTAAACTACAAACTAAAACCTCACATGCTTAACATATAATGAATGGAAAGCATTCTATCACCAGATCCAACTCATACATGATTTATTGCATCAAAAATTGAATGAAAAATGCAACAAGGTGTCCGAAAACACACAAACATCTATGCTTGAGCAACATCACCTCAAAAATAATTTAATTAGTTTATTTTATATCCTAATTCATTTTTCATATGATCCATAGTTGTCAAAATACCTTAAATTTTAAACAAAGACTTGAAAATCATATGATAAATAAAACTCCATTCATTTCAATTTTTACCAAACAAATTTTCGAAAAGAGCAAGGATGAAACCATGTGTATTTCATATATTTATATCAAATAAATGAATCACGAAGGTAGAACTTAAAGAGTAGACATACCTTGAGTTAAAACAAGCTTGGGGATTTAATTTCAAGATTTCATTTCCTTCTCTTCTTATAACATGGGCGATGCATCATTTGACAGAGAAGATAAGAATTGTGTGGTTTAGGGACATGGACAAGTAGGAGACAAGATGGTGGACTATGAACCATAATGGGACAAGGACAAGAAAATGTTTTCTTCTCTCTTGATATGATTAATTCAAGATATAATATATTATATTTATTATTATTTATCATCATTATTGGTCTTATAATATATATTCATAGACGTAAATGCATAATGTGAATGCATGTGTGTGTGTCATGATAAGCTTAGACAAGAAGATAATAATATTCATTTCCATGAACCGACAAGATTGTGACTACTTTTATTATTATTGTTTTGTTTACTCTTATTATTCTAATATATATACATCCTCTTTTTATTATAATATGATCGAACTATAGGTGTGAGGCATCATGATTTCTAAACAACCTAATGGATGTAATTGAATATTATTTCATTTCTCTTCTCTTTTTTTTTTATTGAATATACATATGCATACACATTATTGGTGTAGAAGGGAAAAAAAAATCCTTAGGTGGAACTATGGTAAAGACAAGTGGGAGACAAGCATATAACTTATTCTTATTTTTTTTCTATATTATAGTCCAATGATAGAAATATGTATACGTGTACTCATATCTAGCCATATATATATACATATATTCATTTATATATATATATATATATATATATATATATATATATATATATATATGTACACTAAACAAACGATGCTAATAGTTTATATATATATTTATATATATATATAATAAATGGAACCAATTTATATTTAATCGACATCATCAACAATTATTTTTGGGGCCTTACACTACCTCCCTCCTCAAAGGATTTCGTCCCGGAAATCAAGGTGGAATAAGAAATTCGATAGAATCATGATAATCCTCAAACCCACTTTGTGATAGAATCATTATGCTTCAACCAAATGATATAACAAGGCAATAGATTTTATAATGAGAAACATATTCTAATCCCAATTTCCTTTTCTTAAACCAATGCAAAACTCATCACAAATCAAGTACCAGTCACCCAAAATATGTTTTGAGCGAAGTTAATCATCACGGTATCGATAGCTTATGTTATACAGATATGATTTAACATTCAATTATATTTTCACATGCGTATGTACAAAAGATTCACTGATTCTCAATAACACATAGGACAATGAATTTCCTACATCCTAACTACATAATGCCAATTACTTAGAATTTCGTCTAGTGTTACAGTCGAACACTAAATCCTAATAGTCAAATGCGAGAACTCACTGGGTACGAGCCAATTTAAACAAATATAAAAAAAATCAATGTAATGAATTGACGAATAGCCCAAAACAAAATCCAATCATGGTAGAACATGAAAGGAAACCAATATCGACATTGCCTATGAAATACAATAACACAGCGTTAAAACTCAGTGAGTGAAAATAATTCAACTCACATTTTCTTTCAAAGGGTGAGCAAATAACAGTCAAGGCTCCAAGAATAATGAAATGAGCCAAAAGATCATATACATCTGGTGATCACCCATAAAGGGGCATATGAAATCATGTCAAACGTACACAACCTACCTAAATGATCAAGGGTAGTCATCGTGGCCTCACTCCCAAAGAATCCACACGTGAAATAACAAGGGAACATCATCCCACAATATCACATCTGTAGGGTCTTCCTACCTTAACATCATATCAACAACGTATTAAGGACTAAACATGCATTAATGACATCTTCGGGTTCCGGTTGTAGTTTTGAGCTAATTAGATTACATGCCGAGAATAAATTTTTCAAAAGTTAAATTAATTACATCCTCAAAATGAAGTGTATCGATAGAATTATACTACTCCTAGAGTAGAAACTATCCCAAAAAGAAATCCTGTAATCTATCTTCTTTTATGCTCCTTTAGCTCACTTTCTCAACCCGACCCTTAGTCTTGGTCCAAAAGTGTACCTACAGGAACAACCCATCATGAGCATGTACATCGTTACTTAGCATCATAAGTTAATGGCATATAAATAAATGCATAGAAATAATTGGTAACGTATACTTCCTGGTTAATCGTATTATCCCTCTTTGGTTGTCCCTGTTTCATAGTTATGCATATCATCATTAGTTCTTGACATAAATGGTTAACATCATACTTCACATACATTCTCACTACAAACTATATTCATTAGAAATGGGACTGTCCGGGTTCTATCATGACAGCGGCACATTTGGCCCCCTCGCTCGACATAACACAGCATATGATACCCATCGCTACGCCTTGATAGCGGATGTATCTCTTTGTTCAGCGGATGATACCCCTCGCTACGCCTTGATAGCGGATGTACCCCCTCGCTTAGCGGATGATACCCCTCGCTACACCTTGATAGCGGATGTACCCCCTCGCTTAGTTATGTGAGCGGCAAGTACCTTCCTCGCTTGCCCATAATAGCCACCGGACATTCAACCATTCTAAATAGCATAGTTAAACATACTTTATCGTTTTATAAGCATCATCATCTCCAAACATCATCATCATATCATAATTGTCATCGTAACGTCATATCATCTTCATTTATCACAACATTATCATCATAAACTTATGCATCATAATCATCATCATAAATACTTATGCAATCAATGCATAGTCATAGTTTAGGAATATGTTACCGTTTGATGCCCGTACATTTCTTACGTACCTTTGTCTCAAAATGGAGAAGTTGTAGCACTTTATCTCCTCGATGTTGTGGGGGCCTGGGATGGTTCTACACAACCATGCAAATCAATATTAGAAGCTAGATAATAGCATAATACCAAAAATTCCATCAATTAAGCCAAGAAAATAATCTTCAGCAAAATCGCTTTACCGATCGATCGGTCACTCTTACCGATCGATCGGTAACTGTTCATAATTTAAATTTAAGCTACGGCCTTTCACCGATCGATCGGTCCAAGCTACCGATCGATCGTTAGTCATCCACCGATCGATCGGTCACTTTCACCGATCGATCGGTAAACAAAGAGACTTCACCCCTCGCTTCGCACATGCACCGATCGATCGTTGCCCTGCTACCGATCGATCGGTCGCTGTGACTTTTTCGGGTAAACTCCATTTTTTGGCACAAACCTACCAAATAAACCAATACAACTTAAACCAAATACATCCCAACAACTTATCACCACAAAAACCTCATAAAACCATACCCCAAACCCATACAACACATACATCAAACAACCCACAGAAATCACTTCAAAAATCACCCCATTTCAAATCCGAACATCATCAAAACTTTAGGAAGAGTTCCATACTCTTGAAGACTCCAAATCTTGATAAAAATCACACAAACTCAAGTTTTGTGGAGCTTCCTCCTTCCTCCTTTGAAGAATTTCGAAAATGTGGAATGGTTTAGGGTTGAGGATGATTTGGGGGGTTTTAAAAGAGTAAAGGTAAAGTGGGGTTAAAGTGATGGGTGAAGGGTTAAAAAGGGGTTGTGGATTAATTTAAAATCATACCCCAAACTTAACATGATTCATAAAATACTTCATCATGGCATTTTACATGCATTTAGTAAAATGCAACACACTTCCTCTAAATTCACATCTTCCTCATATTTAATAATCAACACAGATTTAATCATGTTAACATCTTATTACCCAACACATAACTCAATTACCACATAATTCAATCATATAACATAATTAATGCCTTAATTGCAATTAATCATTTCGGGGCGTCACAATACTCCCCTACTTATAAGATTTCGCCCTCGAAATCGCATGCACTTACCCATAAAGAAACTAAACATAAATCATACTAGAAAATAGTTCCGGGTAGTGATGCACCATATGCCGTTCCGTCTCCCACGTAGCCTCCTCGACACCCCGACGATCCCACTGAACTTCGACCATCGGTATAACTTTGCTTCGTAGCCTGCGATCCTCACGATCCAGAATTTTAACCGGTCGTTCAATATAGGATACATCTGAACTCAACTGAACCTCTGAAGGCTGCAATATATGAGACGGATCTGGCTCATACTTCCTCAACATAGAAACGTGAAAGACATCATGAATACCGGATAAGGACGGTGGTAGGGCCAATCGGTAGGCCAAATTACCGATGCGCTGCAATATTTCATATGGCCCAACATACCTTGGGGATAACTTTCCCCGCATACCAAACCGGACGACACCCCTGAAGGGTGAGATCTTCAAGAAAACCTTATCTCCTACTTGGAATTCTAGCGGTCGTCGTCGCTTGTTGGCATAGGCTGCTTGCCTATCCTGGGCCGCTTTCATCTTTTGGCGTATCATCTTGATCTTTTCTTCCATATCCTTGATCATATCCGGTCCTCCGACCGCTTTGCTAGTCAAGTCCTCCCAATACAACGGTGACCTACATCGTCGTCCATATAGAGCTTCAAAAGGGCCATTTGAATGCTCGCCTGATAACTGTTATTATAGGAGAACTCCACCAGTGGTACTGAATCCTGCCACGGAGTATCAAATTCCAAAACACATGCCCTCAGCATGTCCTCGAGCGTCTGAATAGTGCGCTCTGTTTGACCGTCTGTCTGAGGGTGATAGGCCGTACTCAATCTTATCTCTGTGCCCAAAGCTGTCTGGAGACCCTCCCAGAAATGTGCAGTGAACCTCGGGTCTCTGTCAGACACTATCGAGACCGGAATGCCATGCAATCTCACCACATCCCGCACATATAGTTGGGCCATCTTTAAATATGTGGAAGTCATACTGTAAGGAATGAAATGGGCTACCTTGTCAGCCTATCCACGATCATCCAGATCGCATCAAATCCAGAGGCCGACCTTGGCAAGTGGGTCACGAAGTCCATAGATATATGCTCCCACTTCCATTTAGGTACCTCTAAGCTCTTCAGCTCACCACCAGGCCTCTGTCTTTCTGCCTTTACTTGCTGGCAGATCAGACATCTCTTAACAAAAGCAATTACTTCACGCTTCATGCGTCTCCACCAAAATTGACCACATAGGTCCTTGTACATCTTCCTTCCTCCTGGGTGGATACTGAACCGGCTACTGTGGGCACGGTGTAAGATTCCTTGGCGTAATTCCGGTGTCCTTGGCACCACCCAACGGTTGCCAAGTCTTAAGGAACCATCCTCAGCTACTCGGAACTTTGATGGTTGCCCTTGGAGTACTATCGATGACCATCTCTGAATTTCATCGTCCGACCTCTGAGCTTTCCTAATAGCCTCAAATATATCTGGCTCAGCCAATAAGGTCGACACTCGTACCGGGGACGTGTCCACATCAAAATCATAGCCTAAATGGCAATAAGAAGTCATCATAGCTGATAAACACATAACGTCCTCAGCAGTACTCTTCACCTTCAAACTTAAGGCGTCTGCTATCGAATTTGCTTTACCAGGATGGTACTCAATCTCACAGTCATAATCCTTGAGCAAATCCATCCATCTTCTTTGACGCATATTTAGTTCAGCCTGAGTGAATAGGAACTTCAGGCTCTTATGGTCCGTATAGATGGTAAACGTCGTACCATAAAGATAATGACGCCAAATCTTCAGGGCGAAAATGATGGCCGCCAGTTCCAGATCATGGACTGGGTATCTGGTCTCATGAGGCTTCAACTGCCTCGAAGCATAAGCCACCACGTGCTTATCTTGCATCAACACGCAGCCCAAACCTTGCAATGATGCATCTGTGTACAAGGCAAACTTCTTATTCTCAGAAGGAATCACCAACACTGGCGCTGTCGTCAAACGACGCTTCAACTCTTGGAAGCTTTCCTCGCAAGCTTCGGACCAATAGAACGGGACTCCTTTCTGAGTCAGCTGTGTCAATGGCTTAGCGATCTTAGAGAATCCCTCGACGAAACGTCGGTAATAACCCGCTAAACCAAGGAAGCTCCGTATCTCGAGCACAGAAGTGGGTGCAGCCCACTCCATAACAGCTTCAATCTTTCTGGGATCCACAGATAGTCCACTGCTAGATATAACATGGCCCACGAATACCACACTGTCCAACCAAAACTCGCACTTGCTAAGCTTTGCATATAACTGATGATCCCTAAGGATCTGAAGTACTGTCCTCAAGTGTTCCACATGTTCTTCTTCAGTCCGGGAGTAGATAAGTATATCATCAATGAAGACTATGACGAACTGGTCCAAATATGGCTGGAATAACGTGTTCATTAAACTCATGAAAACAGCTGGGGCATTCGTCACCCCAAAGGGCATAACTAAGAATTCATAGTGCCCATATCTGGTCCTGAAAGCTGTCTTCTGCACATCATCTTCCCTTACCCGAATCTGATGGTATCCCGACCTCAGATCGATCTTACTGTAGAGTTTCGTACCCTGCAACTGATCAAATAAATCATCAATCCTCGGAAGCGGATACTTGTTCTTTACTGTGGCTTTGTTCAGTTGTCTGTAATCGATGCACAGACGCATCGAACCATCTTTCTTTTTGACAAATAAAACTGGTGCGCCCCAGGGCGATACGCTAGGGCGTATGTAGACCTTGTCAAGGAGTTCTTGCAACTGAACCTTTAACTCCTTTAGCTCTGTTGGTGCCATCCTATACGGGGCACGAGAAATGGCTGACGTCCCCGGTAGTAATTCGATTCCAAACTCGACCTCTCTCGCCGGTGGAAATCCGGGAATCTCTTCAGGAAATACATCAGGAAACTCCGCCACCACGGGTACATCTTCAACCTTTGATTCTTCCTTCTTTTCAGAAATATCAACAACATAGATAAGATATCCTGTATGGCCTCGTTCCAATAATTGTGTCATCTTGACCGCAGATATCAACGGAATCTTTGAACGAGAACCATCCCCATAGAACGTCCACTGAACTCCCTTATCAGATATGAATCGGACAGTCCTCTGCCTGCAGTTCACAACTACCTGGTACCTATTCAGAACATCAATACCTAATATACAGTCAAAGTCTGACATTCCCAGAACGATCAAATCCGACCTTAACTTGTTATCCTCAAAATAAATGAGGCCATCATAGACAATCTGATCAGCAATCAAACTCCTTCCAGCGGGTGTCGAGACTACAAGAGGCGTGGGCGACGGAGAAGTGCATATGTGGTCTCTTTCCACAAAACTCGTCGACACAAAAGAGTGTGACGCACCTGTGTTGATCAATATAAAGGCAGGGTGCGTAAATAAAAGACACGTACCCGCTATAACCTCCTCCGGAGCCGCTGTAGCCTGCTCCCTTGTCAATGCATACACCTGCCCTTGAGGTGGCCCCGTAGGCTGACTTCCATACTGCCTCGGTACATATGGGGGTTTGTGCTGTGCTGCTCTGACCGTAGACCTCTCCGTAGAGTTCTGTTGTCTTCCCCTGTTGGGACACTGTCGAGCAAAGTGGCCTCTGTCGCCACATACATAACATCCTACACAATTTTTCGTCAGATGTGGTAGCCCACAAAGAGAGCATTGGACCTCCCCAACACTACCTCCCCGAGATTGTCCTCCTCTTGGTGGGGCGTCATTCCTGCGGTTTCCTTTCCATCTGTTCTCGGGCCTCCTACCACTGAATCTAGACGCTGAAGTGTTCCCCCCAGGCTTAAACCGATCACCCCTTGGCTTTAAATTGTCGGAAGTAGATTTCTGAGGGGGTGCTGGAGGTGGTACAGCATCAGGGTATGCACCAACCCCCAGTTCGGCTAACTCAGCCCGTGTAAGTGCATCGTCAAAGCAAGTGGGGCCATATGTAATCACCCTATCATAAAATTTCGGCCTCAAGCCCTTCATAAAGTTCCTCATTTTTGCTTGAGTGTCGGCAGCGATATGAGGTACATATCTGAGTAGAGAACAGTAGTGGAGGGCATAATCTGACACCGGCATGGTACCTTGCTTCAGTTTAGTAAACTCGTCCTCTTTAGCCTGACGTGCAGCCGCTGAAAAGTATCGGGCCAGAAATCTAGTTCTAAACAGTTTCCAGTTTACTTCTTGACCCTGTGCCTCCTGTTCAATCACTGTGGTCTTCCACCACATCAGTGCCTTCTTGGCTAATTGGAACTCTGCTAGCCTTATCCAGTCCGTCTTTGTACACGGGGCTGCCACAAATATTTGCTCTATTCTTTCTAGCCATTCCTCGGCTCGCTCCCCTGTTTCAGTCCCTTCAAATGTCGGGGGCCGATACGCTAGGAATTGAGTCAAACTCAACTCTCCCGGCAATAACTGTTGCTCGGACGGCTCTTCGCCTAGGGCTGGCGGGGGTAGGGGATTCGTGCGCCCCGCACTAGCATTAACACTTACCGCGTCGCCAATGTCGATATTTGCTGTCATACTGCAACACAAGGGTTAACAACAAGACCCAAAAGCAGTTCATAAATACATCGTTAGAAAGCCATAACATGTTGTCATAACAGCCATATACTTCATATGTAACATAACATGTTAAAAGTAAGCACCTAGCCAACCTATTGCTAAGGCTACCCTTCACTCATACCCGGGTTCTCTAACCACTGCTCTGATACCACTAATGTAGGGTCTTCCTACCTTAACATCATATCAACAACGTATTAAGGACTAAACATGCATTAATGACATCTTCGGGTTCCGGTTGTAGTTTTGAGCTAATTAGATTACATGCCGAGAATAAATTTTTCAAAAGTTAAATTAATTACATCCTCAAAATGAAGTGTATCGATAGAATTATACTACTCCTAGAGTAGAAACTATCCCGAAAAGAAATCCTGTAATCTATCTTCTTTTATGCTCCTTTAGCTCACTGTCTCAACCCGACCCTTAGTCTTTGTCCAAAAGTGTACCTACAGGAACAACCCATCATGAGCATGTACATCGTTATTTAGCATCATAAGTTAATGGCATATAAATAAATGCATAGAAATAATTGGTAACGTATACTTCCTGGTTAATCGTGTTATCCCTCTTTTGTTGTCCCTGCATAATGGTTAACATCATACTTCACATACATGCTCACTACAAACTATATTCATTAGAAATGGGACTGTCCGGGTTCTATCATGACAGCGGCACATTTGGCCCCCTCGCTCGACATAACACATCATATGATACCCATCGCTACGCCTTGATAGCGGATGTATCTCTTTGTTCAGCGGATGATACCCCTCGCTACGCCTTGATAACGGATGTACCCCCTTGCTTAGCGGATGATACCCCTCGCTACACCTTGATAGCGGATGTACCCCCTCGCTTAGTTATGTGAGCGGCAAGTACCTTCCTCGCTTGCCATAATAGCCACCGGACATTCAACCATTCTAAATAGCATAGTTAAACATACTTTATCGTTTTATAAGCATCATCATCTCCAAACATCATCATCGTATCATAATTGTCATCGTAACGTCATATCATCTTCATTTATCACAACATTATCATCATAAACTTATGCATCATAATCATCATCATAAATACTTATGCAATCAATGCATAGTCATAGTTTAGGAATATGTTACCGTTTGATGCCCGTACGTTTCTTACGTACCTTTGTCTCAAAATGGAGAAGTTGTAGCACTTTATCTCCTCGATGTTGTGGGGGCCTGGGATGGTTCTACACAACCATACAAATCAATATTAGAAGTTAAATAATAGTCTAATACCAAAAATTCCATCAATTAAGCCAAGAAAATAATCTTCAGCAAAATCGCTTTACCGATCGATCGGTCACTCTTACCGATCGATCGGTAACTGTTCATAATTTAAATTTAAGCTACGGCCTTTCACCGATCGATCGGTCCAAGCTACCGATCGATCATTAGTCATCCACCGATCGATCGGTCACTTTCACCGATCGATTGGTAAACAAAGAGACTTCACCCCTCGCTTCGCACATGCACCGATCGATCGTTGCCCTGCTACCGATCGATCGGTAGCTGCGACTTTTTCAGGCAAACTCCATTTTTTGGCACAAAACTACCAAATAAACCAATACATCTTAAACCAAATACATCCCAACAACTTATCACCACAAAAACCTCATAAAACCATACCCCAAACCCATACAACACATACATCAAAACAACCCACAGAAATCACTTCAAAAATCACCCCATTTCAAATCCGAACATCATCAAAACTTTAGGAAGAGTTCCATACCTCTTGAAGACTCCAAATCTTGATAAAAATCACACAAACTCAAGTTTTGTGGAGCTTCCTCCTTCCTCCTTTGAAGAATTTCGAAAATGTGGAATGGTTTAGGGTTGAGGATGATTTGGGGGGTTTTAAAAGAGTAAAGGTAAAGTGGGGTTAAAGTGATGGGTGAAGGGTTAAAAAGGGGTTGTGGATTAATTTAAAATCATACCCCAAACTTAACATGATTCATAAAATACTTCATCATGGCATTTTACAAGCATTTAGTAAAATGCAACACACTTCCTCTAAATTCACATCTTCTTCATATTTAATAATCAACATAGATTTAATCATGTTAACATCTTATTACCCAACACATAACTCAATTACCACATAATTCAATCATATAACATAATTAATGCCTTAATTGCAATTAATCATTTCGGGGCGTCACAACATCTGGCACATCATATGTAGATCACCAATAACGAAACTCATTCAAATTTGTACTTGGCTCACGAATTCGAAGTGTGAGTATCAACAAAACATGGTACACGTACAAGGTCATATTCAATGACTCCACCAATGCCAAACGACATAATACAACAACTATTATTGTTGAATAAATCCACCATTGTTCAAGGAAAATACATTAGAATTTCAGATATTCAGAATGACATTTTAAAACAGTTATGAAAATAGT
Organism: Haberlea rhodopensis; assembly: GCA_907163345.1. NCBI lineage: Eukaryota > Viridiplantae > Streptophyta > Magnoliopsida > Lamiales > Gesneriaceae > Haberlea > Haberlea rhodopensis. The sequence continues at coordinate 106,276 of CAJQUN010000978.1, forward strand.
GTTCTCATTGAATGAAGGCTCGGTACAATACCCAGTCTATCGCAATCCCAATTCTCGTAACATCCCATATTTAATTTATTTGCAAGGGCTGGAACTTATATAATTCTCATTCTAGTGTAATTTTTAACATCACATTTTGACAATCCCAAGATCTCAATTATTATCTTAAACATCTCAACTTACTTTCATCAATACAACTCTGTAGGCATCTTACCTAGGTAATGGCTTGGCAAACTATGTCACCCGTACTTCCAATCGAATCACGATAAGTGAAACTGTTACATCCTTTTCAACTTAGTGAGATAAGAATCCATAAAATTTTATCATCAACACGCATTGCCCCAATTGTTTAAATTTATTGTATCAAGATAATTTCTAGGTACAACACCTAGTTCATCTTAGGTTCAACATTAGATTCAATCAAGACTCTATACCAAACATAATATTCGGTTGGACCTCTATCAGAAGATCTTAACATACTTGATTCACTAGAGAAGAATTTCTCCAAACTATTTAGCGAAAAACCTCTCTCTAAATTATTCAGCGACAAAAACCTATGATTCATTACTTATTCCTCGAAGGAGTTAAACATCTTCTCGTTTCTCAATTTTTCGAATTCGAAATCACTATGTTCTTATTGTAACTTTACCAGTATACCTATCGAGGTTCCCAACTTGCAAATGCATTGCTCTAACCTTAGCGTGATACTAACTTACATTATTTAGCTCATAAAGGTAACTTGAATCTCTCTTCCCAAAGAAATAAAATAATTTAATTATTTACATAACCACATACGTTCAATATGTACGACTAAATTGAAGTTCCTTAAACACAGGAAAACTTAGCAATTCATTTTACTTCGAGACGGAGGGCATCAGGTATTGACTCAGAATCCTAAGTAACAACTTATTATCCCAAATAGAATTTCACCTAACTTGTTATCCAAAGTTATGAATCTGTCAAATTACTTAGAGAACAATATGCCCAAGAAATCATCACTAGGCTATTCCAAAGTCACATGTTAAATCAACACAATTTGTTGCCAACATATATTTAGGCTCTAATCCCTGATCGATCAATCTTTGACACCAAGAAAAGGACATTTAGTTATTCCCTATATCCAAAGGGGCAATTTCTACTATGAAGTTGCCAGAAAACTTAGTATCATTCAAGGCACAATTTAATTTATCCAAAATCCTTATTAGATAACTAGCATTTTTAGGGTTAAACATGATTAGTCCAATAGACTATCCAAATACACCCAAGTATTTTAGCTTATTTCAAACCATAATGAGTGCAAGTTTACTACCATATCCCCATGTGGATTTAAAATTTAATCACATATGTGCACAAGTACAAAATTAGAAAATACAAATAATAAATGCTTCAATTATTGAGTTTCAAGGTTTACTCGAATTTCAAACCAAAGATTATTACTACAAATCCCATGGGTTTAACAAATCACTGGCTTCTTATTTATCACATACCTCTTGAAATTTCCACTCGGAAATTTGATCTTTCAAAGATCAAATTTCTGAACTTATCAATGTTTTCATTCCTTGTGGCGTTCACAATCAGATACCGAGGTTCATATCTCTTTATAGATATTGGGTCGAGGTGCTTATTATCAGATACCGAGGTTCATATCTCTTTGTAGATATTGGGTCGAGGTGCTTATCATCATACCGAGGTTCTTGCTTTGTTAAGCAACGGGTCGAGGTTTAAGGTAACAAAATTTATATCATTCGAGCCTTGTAATTTTCAATTTGATTTTAAAACTTTCTTAGGTTACAACGTGTAAATCGTGATTTGTGTGGTCCTTAGCATGATTCATTCTATATCGTTGTTAATGGCGTTACAAGGGTCATATATCATGGTTACAACGTGTAAATCGAGATTTTTGTGGTCCTTAGCACGATCCATTCCATATCATTTTTAATGATGTCACAAGGGTCTTATCAAGTTTCTTCCAACCAAGAAAATGATGTACTCAAGACATATACTTGAATATTCACACAAAATAGAAATTTATCAAAAAATAAAAAAAACATACGTAATTTTTGAATATATCTTAATAACTTCTTCCATCTAAGAAAATGATATACTCAAAAATATATACTTGAATTTTTGGACAAATCGAAATTTATCAAAAAATAAAAAATAAACTTCCGAAATTATGAAAATTTCGCAAAACCTTCTTTCCAAATAAGAAAATGATATACTAAAAAGACAAGATGTTAAAATTCTGATATTTGAATTGTTTTACGAAGACATATACTTAAATATTCACACGAAAATGAAACTAATGAAAAAAATAAAAAAATGTCTGTAATTGTGAAAATTGCTCAAATACTTTTTCTAACAAAGAAAATGATGTATTCAAAACACATACTCGAATATTCGCATGAAATCAAAATTTCTAAAAAATCAAAAAACTTTTGTAATTTGTGAAAATTTCTCAAAATCATCATCCAACCAAGAAAAAATGTACTCAAGATTTGATGTTAAATTCCACAAATAGAATTTGTTTACGAAGACATATACTCGAATATTCGCACAAAATCTTCATCCAACAAAGAAAATGATGTACTATACTCGAATATTCGCACAAAATAGAAATTTATAAAAAAAATCAAAAAACATATGTAATTTCTGAAATTATCTTAATAATTTCTTCCAACTAAGAAAGTGATGTACTCAAAATAAATACTTGAATATTTGGACAAATCAAAATTTATCAAAAAAATAAAAAAAAAACTTACGAAATTCTGAAAATTTCTCAAAACCTTCCTCCAAATAAGAAAATGATGTACTCAAGACTAGATGTTAAAATTCCACAAATTGAATTGGTTTACAAAGACATATACTCGAACATTCACACAAAAAAGAAATTTATGAAAAAAAAAACCCCGTGACTATCAAAATTGCTCAAACACTTTTTCCAACAAAGAAAATTATGTATTCAAAACACATAATCAAATATTTGCATGAAATCAAAATTTCTAAAAAAATCAAAAGACTTTCGTGATTTGTGAAAATTTCTGAAAAATCTTCTTCCAACCAAGAAAATGTCAAAAGTTTCTTCCAACAAAGAGAATGATGTACTCAAGACATATACTTGAATATTCACACAAAATAGAAATTTATCAAAAAATAAAAAAACATACGTAATTTTTGAATATATCTTAATAACTTCTTCTGTCACGCCCCGAAACCCGAGCACGTGACACCGGCGTTGATTCCAAACATGATATTTAGATACAACAAGCCTCGTATACAGATCTATGATAAAACCAGTCTATTTATTCCAAAATCAATAAATTGTCATTACAATTGTAAATACGAAATACAATTGTCTCGAATTAAATAAAAGTCGCGGAAGCGTAAAATAAAGATAGTAAATCTTTTTGAAGACTCCTCATGGATCACCATCCCCAGAATTGTTCTTCTCTTTCTTCCTCGATCTCTTCTCCTTCGACTTTGTCTGGGAGGGGAGGTAAGGGGGTGAGTGTTTGGGAAAAACACCCAGCAAGCGGGGGCCAATCGATGTGACAATATAATACTTTTTCATAATTTTTCAAAACATATATCCTAATCGGAGCATAAATTGATATGAATACTGAAACATAAACTTGACAGAGTTGCTCTAATCAGAGCCAGAACGGAACATGTCATATCAGAAATATCTTTCATATACGTAAAGCACAGTAAATCCTCTAATTTCCTCCTGGTACTGATATCAGTTCTCTAGACTTAACCCTCTTAGAGATAAGGTCAGAACATCGGATCACCCACGAATAAAGGGTCTGGACTTTCCAGAACAACGGTTAACCACCGTATCAGGTCAGAATGTCAGTTATAATCCCACCGCATCAGGATCAGAAACAGAAACAGAAATCGGAATTCCCACCAATTGGATTTCGAAATCTAAAGTGCTTCAAAAATATAATTTTCATCAAAACATCATAATTTCATAGTTTCAACATAATTCACATAATCGATTGAGGTTTCAAAACATACTTATGATTTTTCAAAAACGAAATGAATATATAACAAGAGCCTACTTACCGTCGGATTTACAAAGCTTGGTATGATGGATCATTGGTTGAAAGATAGTACAAAAGCTCTGTTCCCTTGCCGTGAAGTGTTCGAAATTCTTGTGTGTGAGATGGTGTGTATTTCGAAAAAGGTGTTTGAAGATAGGATATCATTTTCTTAGCATTGTGTATTGTGGTTTTCAAAGATGTTGTCTCTTGGAAGAATATCTCTTTCTTTGGTGGGATTTGAGGTGTTTTAAAAGTATGAGCAATAATGGAGATTCCTAAACTTTTGCCATTTAGTATCATCATTTTGGGAAATGAAATTGAATGTGTTGATGAGATAATTGAATGGTATGCCATGACTTGAGTTAGTCACTTAAATGTCATTGAATTGCTAATAAAAAGGTTTGGTAAGTCAATTGAATGGCTAACATGATTTGGGGCAAGGCATTTGAATTGGGCAATTCAATGAGTCATCACATTATCATAGTTTGGGCTAGTAATAAATGTCATCAATGGGTAATTTAAGAATTGATTTTAAATTCCATGGATTTGGCCTTCTAATAACAATAATTGAGGTCATCAATAGGCAAAATGAATGGAAAAAAGAATGGGGTCATCACGTGTTGGTCATCTAATAGCATAATTTGAGCAATACATTAAATGTCAATAAATTGGATTGAATGAGATTGAATGGTGGCAAAAATTTGGGTCATACAATTGAATGGCCTTGAATGACTAATGTTATGATTTTAGCAAGATAATGAATGACTCTTATGATTTGGAAAGGTAATTGTTAAGGTAAATTTTGGGGTCATCACATCCCTCCCTCCTTATTGGAAGTTTCGTCCTCGAAACTTGAGTCGGCTCGATCTTGAAAGGGACATGGATACTTCTTTCGCGCACCTTTTCTTACAACCCAAGTGACCTCTTTCTCCATATGATTTGACATTTGGACTTGATGTATAGAATGGTCTTTCATCTCACTACTTGATCCTTTGAGACCACGTTCCAGATCGAAATTTCTTCATACTTCATAGGTTCATTCACATTTCCTTAGACTACTAAAGGTCCTGCTTGGAGTACATGGTTCGGGTGGCAATGTATCTCCTCAGTTGGTACGTGAAAGATATTATGAATTTCAGATAGGCTTTGAGCTAGCGCTATTTTGATTATGTTGGGACCGTCAGTGTTGAAAGTAACTTGCTTAGGGCAAAAAGTTTGCTCCTAATTTCGTAGAGTTGCCTTACAGTCTGACCATCGATTTGTGGGTAATATACGGTACTAAGAGTCAAATGAGTACTTGTCGGTTATCGAAAGCTCTCTCAAGGTTGTGACACAAATCGTGGGTCTCTATTAGAAATTGTTGAGACTGGCTTCCTACATTCGTTGGTTTCTGGTTTCGACCGAGCTCTTACCTAATCGAAACAACAACCATATTTACAAGTATTGCTTCGTTCTTTCGTCACACATCTAATCAAGTTATCTTAACTTTAAGAAAAACTAGTTTATTGCTTCTCCATCTCCTAAATTCCCTTCAACGTTTTCCAGTACCATAGGATCTTCCTCTTCCATTAGGAAATTGATCACAGACTGCTTGTAGGCGGCTTCCTGTGCCAATTCATTATTCTCATTCATAAGAGCTTGGATTCGAGTCCACATGTTCTCTCGATACTCATTGAACTCCTGCTCGAAGCGTTCCAACTATTGACACTTGTTATCGTGGACTTTCATAAGTGTTTTGTTGTCCTCGATTGCTTTTGTAAGTCACTCTTTGACACGATGATGATGGTAGGTCATCCTTTGGGCCTTGTATCGAAAGCTGTTGATTATCTCCAACAACTCGGTCTTGTCTCGCATCTCCTTGTCTTAGAATAATTTAAATTCGGTTATATCACGCCTCTTCTTTTGGATCGAACTGGTTTGAACGTGAGTCATCGTAGCCTACGTCGTATTGGAAAAAAAATCTACGGTGGATGTGGAATCGAATGATGAGATTTCTTGGGTTAGAGTTTTTTTTTCTTTTTAGGAGAAAAAATTTAGATCCTCAATTGGTTCCTTTCGGTTGCTGAAATTTGAAATTCACAAATGGTTTTTCTTGGATATGGTGTGGGGATAAATAACACAATTCATATTGGAATAATCTGCTTCGGTGGTTCAAAAATCGAGGGCAAGTATTTTAGATATTATGGTTTAATAGACACGGATTGAGGCTTCAAGAATTCGATCACTCGAGATTTGGAATTTCAAAATTGTCTGAGGGCTATTAATATACATGTTATGAGGATTCATAACCCAAATTTAATTTTAAAATGGCATTCGGAATTGGGAGAAATCAAAGTCCGAAATTTTCGTGAATTAGGGTTTTTAGGGCGAGAAACACGATCCAAAATTGAGCATCTTCCCTTGTTTGTGATTTCGATTGGATAGAGGGTTTTTGTTCGACTTGATATAAGGATCATAGACCCAGAATTAATTTGAAATTAGTGCTCGGATAGATTAGAAAATTGAATCCCAAATTTCCGTGACCTAGGGTTCTAAGGTGCGAGGATTGCGGTTCAAAATTGGAAGCTTTATCTTGTTTGTGAGAAACATCTAATAGAGGGCTTTTACTAACAATATCATTTAGAGTGACAATACGAAATTAATTTGATTTTGGTGTTGAAATGATATGGAAAATCAGAGCTTGAGTTTCGACCAAAATTAGGGTTCTTGGAGAGCGATTTCGATTCGAAATTACTCGATGTTCAATGATTGGAATTCGAATTGTTTAGAGGGCTTTCGTCAAGGATGATAATTCGATTATGACTCCAGAATTAATTTGGAAATTTCGTTGTAATGGGTGGGAAAATCGATGGCTAAATTTTTGGGCAGTTAGGTTTTCGTAGGGTGGATTTCGATCCTCAAATTCAACTCCTTTCCTTGCTTGTAATTTGAATTTGACAGAGGGGTTTTAATATACTTTCTATTTATATCATTAAACCAGATTTAATTTGAATTTTATGTTCGGATTATAGAAAAAATCGAGAATCAAAATTGTGGCACAATTAGGGTTCTAAGGCGTATGTGTAGGCTCAAAATTGGACACTTTCCTTAATTTGTGAAACCGATTTCTTATAGGGCTTTTATCAAGGATGATAATTGGATCATTAGTCCAGATCGGATTTAAAAATTATGTTTCGATGGGTGAAAAATCGAAGGCTTAAATTTCGGCTGAATTAGGGTTCTTAAGGGCGGGAATTTGATCGGTGATTGTTCATCCAACAGTGAACGATTTTTGCAATTGACAGAGGACTTTTTCTCGTTTTATGAATACGGTCATGGTGGTGGGTCGAGATAGTCGGTCGGTGGTCTGTGGTGCGAGATCGGAAAATGGACGGGTTTGGGGTGCGCGACTTCTTCGATGAGGAATCTGGCCGGGAAAACGTTGTCCGAACGACCCACCGTTTAGTGGCGTGACATCGTCTGGTTGAGGCGATCATGGAGATAGGTCGACTTTCCGACGAACGGCAGCAGCGGCACGGCGGTGTTGATGACGCATATCCAATCTTTTATTTATTTAATTTTTTAAAAAAAATTTCCAGATTTTTTTTTTCAGATTGTAATTTTTCGATTCCCAACTGAATTTTGATTTATGCAGTTGGTCTATTTGATCCGGGATTTTTAATTCGGTTGATTTATATCAACCAAAAATCTTTTCCCAGCGGGATCATGGAACCTGGTTTTGCTCTGATACCACTAAAATGTCACGCCCCAAAACCCGAGCGCGTGACACCGGCGTTGATTCCAAACATGATATTTATATACAACAAGCCTCGTATACAGATCTATGATAAAACCAGTCTATTTATTCCAAAATCAATAAATTGTCATTACAATTGTAAATACGAAATACAATTGTCTCGAATTAAATAAAAGTCGCGGAAGCGTAAAATAAAGATAGTAAATCTTCTTGAAGACTCCTCATGGATCACCATCCCCAGAATTGTTCTTCTCTTTCTTCCTCGATCTCTTCTCCTTCGACTTTGTCTGGGAGGGGAGGTAAGGGGGTGAGTGTTTGGGAAAAACACCCAGCAAGCGGGGGCCAATCGATGTGACAATATAATACCTTTTCATAATTTTTCAAAACATATATCCTAATCGGAGCATAAACTGATATGAATACTGAAACATAAACTTAACAGAGTTGCTCTAATCAGAGCCAGAACGGAACATGTCATATCAGAAATATTTTTCATATACGTAAAGCACAGTAAATCCTCTAATTTCCTCCTGGTACTGATATCAGTTCTCTAGACTTAACCCTCCTAGAGATAAGGTCAGAACATCGGATCACCCACGAATAAAGGGTCTGGACTTTCCAGAACAACGGTTAACCACCGTATCAGGTCAGAATGTCGGTTATAATCCCACCGCATCAGGGTCAGAAACAGAAACAGAAATCGGAACTCCCACCAATTGGATTTCAAAATCTAAAGTGCTTCAAAAATATAATTTTCATCAAAACATCATAATTTCATAGTTTCAACATAATTCACATAATCGATTGAGGTTTCAAAACATACTTATGATTTTTCAAAAACGAAATGAATATATAACAAGAGCCCCATTACCGTCGGATTTACGAAGCTTGGTATGATGGATCATTGGTTGAAAGATAGTACAAAAGCTCTCTTCCCTTGCCTTGAAGTGTTCGAAATTCTTGTGTGTGAGATGGTGTGTATTTCGAAAAAGGTGTTTGAAGATAGGATATCATTTTCTTAGCATTGTGTATTGTGGTTTTCAAAGATGTTGTCTCTTGGAAGAATATCTCTTTCTTTGGTGGGATTTGAGGTGTTTTAAAAGTATGAGCAATAATGGAGATTCCTAAACTTTTGCCATTTAGTATCATCATTTTGGGAAATGAAATTGAATGTGTTGATGAGATAATTGAATGGTATGCCATGACTTGAGTTAGTCACTTAAATGTCATTGAATTGCTAATAAAAAGGTTTGGTAAGTCAATTGAATGGCTAACATGATTTGGGGCAAGGCATTTGAATTGGGCAATTCAATGAGTCATCACATTATCATAGTTTGGGCAAGTAATAAATGTCATCAATGGGTAATGTAAGAATTGATTTTAAATTCCATGACTTTGGCCTTCTAATAACAATAATTGAGTCAAGGTAATGAATGAATGAAATTAAGGTGATTGATTGGGTCGTCAATAGGCAAAATGAATGGCAAAAAGAATGGGGTCATCACGTGTTGGTCATCTAATAGCATAATTTGAGCAATACATTAAATGTCAATAAATTGGATTGGATGAGATTGAATGGTGGCAAGAATTTGGGTCATACAATTGAATGGTCTTGAATGACTAATGTTATGATTTTAGCAAGATAATGAATGGCTATTATGATTTGGAAAGGTAATTGTTAAGGTAAATTTTGGGGTCAATCACATCTTCCATCTAAGAAAATGATATAGTCAAAAACATATACTTGAATATTTGGACAAATCGAAATTTATCAAAAAATAAAAAATAAACTTCCGAAATTCTGAAAATTTCGCAAAACCTTCTTTCCAAATAAGAAAATGATATACTAAAAAGACTAGATGTTAAAATTGTGATATTTGAATTGCTTTACGAAGACATATACTTAAATATTCACACGAAAATGAAAATAATGAAAAAAATAAAAAAACGTCTGTAACTGTGAAAATTGCTCAAACACTTTTTCTAACAAAGAAAATGATGTATTCAAAACACATACTCGAATATTCGCATGAAATCAAAATTTCTAAAAAATCAAAAACTTTTGTAATTTGTGAAAATTTCTCAAAATCATCATCCAACCAAGAAAAAATGTACTCAAGATTTGATGTTAAATTCCAAATAGAATTTGTTTACGAAGACATATACTCGAATATTCGCACAAAATCTTCATCCAACAAAGAAAATGATGTACTATACTCGAATATTCGCACAAAATAGAAATTTATAAAAAAATCAAAAAACATATGTAATTTGTGAAATTATGTTAATAATTTCTTCCAACTAAGAAAGTGATGTACTCAAAATAAATACTTGAATATTTGGACAAATCAAAATTTATCAAAAAATTAAAAAAAAACCTACGAAATTCTGAAAATTTCTCAAAACCTTCCTCCAAATAAGAAAATGATGTACTCAAGACTAGATGTTAAAATTCTACAAATTGAATTTGTTTACAAAGACATATACTCGAACATTCACATAAAAATGAAATTTACGGAAAAAAAAACCCGAGTGACTATCAAAATTGCTTAAACACTTTTTCCAACAAAGAAAATTATGTATTCAAAACACATTATCAAATATTCGCAGGAAATCAAAATATCGAAAAAAATCAAAAGACCTTCGTAATTTGTGAAAATTTCTGAAAATCATCTTCCAACCAAGAAAATGTACTCAAGATTTGATGTTAAAATTCCACAAACTGAATTTTTTTACAAAGACCTTTACTCAAATATTAGAACAAAATCTCCTTACAAGTAAGAAAATGATGTACTCAAGACTTATACTCGAATATTCACATAAAATCTTCATCCAACAAAGAAAATGATGTACTCAAGATCTATACTCGAATATTCGCACAAAATCGAAATTTATTAAAAAATCAAAACGCGTGCTTAATTGTTAAAATTGCTCAAAAGTTTCTTCCAACCAAGAAAAATGATGTACTCAATACATATACTTGAATATTCACACAAAATAGAAATGTATCAAAAATAAACAAAACATACGTAATTTTGAATATATCTTAATAACTTCTTCCATCTAAGAAAATGATATGCTCAAAAATATATACTTGAATATTTGGACAAATCGAAATTTATCAAAAAATAAAATTTAAAAAAACTTCCGAAATTTTGAAAATTTCACAAAACCTTCTTTCCAAATAAGAAAATGTTGTACAAAAAAGATTACATGTTAAAATTCTAATATTTGAATTGCTTTACGAAGACATATACTTAAATATTCACACGAAAATGAAACTAATGGAAAAAAAGAAAAAAAAGTCTGTAACTGTGAAAATTGCTCAAACACTTTTTCTAAAAAAGAAAATGATGTATTCAAAACACATACTTAAATATTCGCATGAAATCAAAATTTCTAAAAAAATCAAAAACTTACGTAATTTGTTAAAATTTCTCAAAATCTTCATCCATCCAAGAAAATGTACTCAAGATTTGATGTTAAAATTCCACAAATAGAATTTGTGACGAAGACATATACTCTAGTATTCGCACAAAATCATTATCCAACAAAGAAAATGATGTACTATACTCGAATATTCACACAAAATAGAAATTTATCAAAAAATCAAAAAACATATGTAATTTGTGATTATCTTAACAATTTCGTCCAACTAAGAAAGTGATGTACTCAAAATAAATACTTGAATATTTGGACAAATCAAATTTTATCAAAAAATAAAAAAAACCTACGAAATTCTGAAAATTTCTCAAAACCTTCCTCCAAATAAGAAAATTATGTACTCAAGACTAGATGTTAAAATTCCACAAATTGAATTTGTTTACAAAGACATATACTCAGATATTCACACAAAAAAGAAATTTATGAAAATAAAAAACCCCCCGTGACTACCAAAATTGCTCAAATACTTTTTCCAACAACGAAAATGATGTTTTCAAAACACATAATCAAATATTCGCATGAAATCAAAATTTCTAAAACAATCAAAAGACTTTCGTAATTTGTGAAAATTTCTGAAAATCATCTTCCAACCAAGAAAATGTACTCAAGATTTGATGTTAAAATTCCACTAAATGAATTTTTTTACAAAGACATTTACTCAAATATTGGCACAAAATCTCCTTACAACTAAGAAAATGATGTACTCAAGACTTATACTCGAATATTCGCATAAATTCTTCATCCAACAAAGAAAATGATGTACTCAAAATCTATACTCGAATATTAGCACGAAATCGAAATTTATTAAAAAATAAAAAAACGTGCTTAATTGTTAAAATTGCTCTAAAGTTGCTTCCAATTAAGAAAATGATGTACTCAAGACATATACGTGAATATTCACACAAAATAGAAATTTATCAAAAAATAAAAAAACATACGTAATTTTTGGATATATCTTAATAACTTCTTCCATCTAAGAAAATGATATACTAAAAAATATATACTTTAATATTTGGACAAATCGAAATTTATAAAAAAATAAAAAGTAAAGAACTTCCGAAATTCTGAAATATTCGAAAAACCTTCTTTCCCAATAAGAAAATGATGTACTAAAAAGACTAGATGTTAAAATTATGATATTTGAATTTCTTTACGAAGACATATTCTTAAATATTAACACGAAAATGAAAACTAATGAAAAAAATAAAAAAAAACGTCTGTAACTGTGAAAATTGCTCAAACACTTTTTATAACAAAGTAAATGATGTATTCAAAACACATACTCGAATATTCGCATGAAATCAAAATTTCTAAAGAAACTCAAAAAACATATGTAATTTGTAAAAATTTCGCAAAATCACCATCCAACCAAGAAAATGTACTCAAGATTTGATGTTAAAAATTCCACAAATAGAATTTGTTTAGGAAGACATATACTCGAATATTCGCAAAAAATCTTCATCCAACAAAGAAAATGATGTACTATACTCGAATATTTGCACAAAATAGAAATTTATCAAAAAATCAAAAAACATATGTAATTTGTGAAATTATCTTAATAATTTCTTCCAACTAAGGAAGTTATGTACTCAAAATAAATACTTAAAAATTTGGATAAATCAAAATTTATCAAAAAATAAAAAAAACCTACGAAATTTTGAAAATTTCTCAAAACCTTCCTCCCAATAAGAAAATGATGTACTCAAGACTAGATGTTAAAATTCCACAAATTGAATTGGTTTACAAAGACATATACTCGAATATTCACACAAAAAAGAAATTTATGAAAAAAATAAAAAAAACGCCCGTGAGTATGAAAATTGCTCAAACACTTTTTCGAACAAAGAAAATGATGTATTCAAAACACATACTCAAATATTCGCATGAAATCAAAATTTCTAAAAAAATCAAAAAACTTACGTAATTTGTTAAAATTTCTCAAAATCATCATCCGTCTAAGAAAATGTACTCAATATTTGATGTTAAAATTCCACAAATAGAATTTGTTTACGAAGACATATACTCTAATATTCGCACAAAATCTTCATCCAACAAAGAAAATGATGTACTATACTCAAATATTCGCACAAAATAGAAATTTATCAAAAAATCAATAAACATATGTAATTTGTGAAATTATCTTAATAACCTCTTCCAACTAAGGAAGTTATGTACTCAAAATAAATACTTAAAAATTTGGACAAATCAAAATTTATCAAAAAATAAAAAAAACCTACGAAATTCTGAAAATTTCTCATAACCTTCCTCCCAATAAGAAAATGATGTACTCAAGACTAGATGTTAAAATTCCACAAATTGAATTGGTTTACAAAGATATATATACTCGAATATTCACACAAAAAAGAAATTTATGAAAGAAAAAAAAACGCCCGTGAATATGAAAATTGCTCAAACACTTTTTCCAACAAAGAAAATGATGTATTCAAAACACATACTCAAATATTCGCATGAAATCAAAATTTCTAAAAAAATCAAAAAACTTACGTAAGTTGTTAAAATTTCTCAAAATCATCATCCGTCTAAGAAAATGTACTCAATATTTGATGTTAAAATTCAACAAATAGAATTTATTTACGAAGTCATATACTCTAATATTCGCACAAAATCTTCATCCAACAAAGAAAATGATGTACTATACTCGAATATTCGCACAAAATAGAAATTTATCAAAAAATCAAAAAACATATGTAATTTGTGAAATTATCTTAATAATTTCGTTCAACTAAGAAAGTGATGTACTCAAAATAAATACTTGAATATTTGGACAAATCAAAATTTATCAAAAAATAAAAAAAAAACTACGAATTTCTGAAAATTTCTCAAAACCTTCCTCCAAATAAGAAAATTATGTACTCAAGACTAGATGTTAAAATTCCACAAATTGAATTGGTTTACACAGACATATACTCGAATATTCACACAAAAAAGAAATTTATGAAAATAAAAAACCCCCTGTGACTATCAAAATTGCTCAAACACTTTTTCCAACAAAGAAAATGATGTATTCAAAACACATAATCAAATATTCGCATGAAATCAAAATTTCTAAAACAATCAAAAGACTTTCGTAATTTGTGAAAATTTCTGAAAATCATCTTCCAACCAAGAAAATGTACTCAAGATTTGATGTTAAAATTCCACAAAATGAATTTTTTTTACAAAGACATTTACTCAAATATTGGCACAAAATCTCCTTACAACTAAGAAAATGATGTACTCAAGACTTATACTCGAATATTCGCATAAAATCTTCATCCAACAAAGAAAATGATGTACTCAAGATCTATACTCGAATATTCACACGAAATCGAAATTTATTAAAAAATCAAAAAACGTGCTTAATTGTTAAAATTGCTCAAAAGTTGCTTCCAACCAAGAAAATGATGTACTCAAGACATATACGTGAATATTCACACAAAATAGAAATTTATCAAAAAATAAAAAAACATACGTAATTTTTGGATATATCTTAATAACTTCTTCCATCTAAGAAAATGATATACTCAAAAATAGATACTTTAATATTTGGACAAATCGAAATTTATCAAAACATAAAAATTAAAAAAATTTCCGAAATTCTGAAAATTTCGGAAAACCTTCTTTTCAAATAAGAAAATGATATACTACAAAGACTAGATGTTAAAATTCTGATATTTGAATTGTTTTACGAAGACATATACTTAATATATTCACACGAAAATGAAACTAATGAAAAAAACAAAAAAAAACGTCTGTAACTGTGAAAAGTGCTCAAACAATTTTTATAACAAAGAAAATGATGTATTCAAAACACATCCTCGAATATTCGCATGAAATCAAAATTTCTAAGAAACTCAAAAAACATACGTAATTTGTGAAAATTTCGCAAAATCATCATCCAATCAAGAAAATGTACTCAAGATTTGATGTTAAAAATTCCACAAATAGAATTTGTTTAGGAAGACATATACTCGAATATTCGCAAAAAATCTTCATCCAACAAAGAAAATGATGTACTATACTCGAATATTTGCACAAAATAGAAATTTATCAAAAAATCAAAAAACATATGTAATTTGTGAAATTATCTTAATAATTTCTTCCAACTAAGGAAGTTATGTACTCAAAATAAATACTTAAATATTTGGACAAATCAAAATTTATCAAAAAATAAAAAAACCTACGAAATTCTGAAAATTTGTCATAACCTTCCTCCCAATAAGAAAATGATGTACTCAAGACTAGATGTTAAATTCCACAAATTGAATTGGTTTACAAAGACATATATACTCGAATATTCACACAAAAAAGAAATTTATGAAAGAAAAAAAAACGCCCGTGAATATGAAAATTGCTCAAACACTTTTTCCAACAAAGAAAATGATGTATTCAAAACACATACTCAAATATTCGCATGAAATCAAAATTTCTAAAAAAATCAAAAAACTTACGTAATTTGTTAAAATTTCTCAAAATCATCATCCGTCTAAGAAAATGTACTCAATATTTGATGTTAAAATTCCACAAATAGAATTTATTTACGAAGTCATATACTCTAATATTCGCACAAAATCTTCATCCAACAAAGAAAATGATGTACTATACTCGAATATTCGCACAAAATAGAAATTTATCAAAAAATCAAAAAACATATGTAATTTGTGAAATTATCTTAATAATTTCGTCCAACTAAGAAAGTGATGTACTCAAAATAAATACTTGAATATTTGGACAAATCAAAATTTATCAAAAAATAAAAAAAAAACTACGAATTTCTGAAAATTTCTCAAAACCTTCCTCCAAATAAGAAAATTATGTACTCAAGACTAGATGTTAAAATTCCACAAATTGAATTGGTTTACACAGACATATACTCGAATATTCACACAAAAAAGAAATTTATGAAAATAAAAAACCCCCTGTGACTATCAAAATTGCTCAAACACTTTTTCCAACAAAGAAAATGATGTATTCAAAACACATAATCAAATATTCGCATGAAATCAAAATTTCTAAAACAATCAAAAGACTTTCGTAATTTGTGAAAATTTCTGAAAATCATCTTCCAACCAAGAAAATGTACTCAAGATTTGATGTTAAAATTCCACAAAATGAATTTTTTTTATAAATAGATTTACTCAAATATTGGCACAAAATCTCCTTAGAACTAAGAAAATGATGTACTCAAGACTTATACTCGAATATTCGAATAAAATCTTCATCCAACAAAGAAAATGATGTACTCAAGATCTATACTCGAATATTCACACGAAATCGAAATTTATTAAAAAATCAAAAAACGTGCTTAATTGTTAAAATTGCTCAAAAGTTGCTTCCAACCAAGAAAATGATGTACTCAAGACATATACGTGAATATTCACACAAAATAGAAATTTATCAAAAAATAAAAAAACATACGTAATTTTTGGATATATCTTAATAACTTCTTCCATCTAAGAAAATGATATACTCAAAAATAGATACTTTAATATTTGGACAAATCGAAATTTATCAAAACATAAAAATTAAAAAATTTCCGAAATTCTGAAAATTTCGGAAAACCTTCTTTTCAAATAAGAAAATGATATACTACAAAGACTAGATGTTAAAATTCTGATATTTGAATTGTTTTACGAAGACATATACTTAATATATTCACACGAAAATGAAACTAATGAAAAAAACAAAAAAAAACGTCTGTAACTGTGAAAATTGCTCAAACACATTTTATAACAAAGAAAATGATGTATTCAAAACACATCCTCGAATATTCGCATGAAATCAAAATTTCTAAGAAACTCAAAAAACATACGTAATTTGTGAAAATTTCGCAAAATCATCATCCAATCAAGAAAATGTACTCAAGATTTGATGTTAAAAATTCCACAAATAGAATTTGTTTAGGAAGACATATACTCGAATATTCGCAAAAAATCTTCATCCAACAAAGAAAATGATGTACTATACTCGAATATTTGCACAAAATAGAAATTTATCAAAAAATCAGAAAACATATGTAATTTGTGAAATTATCTTAATAATTTCTTCAAACTAAGGAAGTTATGTACTCAAAATAAATACTTAAATATTTGGACAAATCAAAATTTATCAAAAAATAAAAAAAAAACTACGAATTTCTGAAAATTTCTCAAAACCTTCCTCCCAATAAGAAAATGATGTACTCAAGATTTGATGTTAAAATTCCACAAAATGAATTTTTTTACAAAGACATTTACTCAAATATTGGCACAAAATCTCCTTACAACTAAGAAAATGATGTACTCAAGACTTATACTCCAATATTCGCATAAAATCTTCATCCAACAAAGAAAATGATGTACTCAAGATCTATACTCGAATATTCGCACGAAATCGAAATTTATTAAAAAATCAAAAAACGTGCTTAATTGTTAAAATTTCTCAAAAGTTGCTTCCAACCAAGAAAATGATGTACTCAAGACATATACGTGAATATTCACACAAAATAGAAATTTATCAAAAAATAAAAAAACATACGTAATTTTTGGATATATCTTAATAACTTCTTCCATCTAAGAAAATGATATACTCAAAAATAGATACTTTAATATTTGGACAAATCGAAATTTATCAAAACATAAAAGGTAAAAAAACTTCCGAAATTCTGAAAATTTCGCAAAACCTTCTTTCCAAATAAGAAAATGATGTACTAAAAAGACTAGATGTTAAAATTCTGATATTTGAATTGTTTTACGAAGACATATACTTAAATATTCACACGAAAATGAAACTAATGAAAAAAACAAAAAAAAACGTCTGTAACTGTGAAAATTGCTCAAACACTTTTTATAACAAAGAAAATGAGGTATTCAAAACACATACTCGAATATTCACATGAAATCAAAATTTCTAAGAAACTCAAAAAACATACGTAATTTGTGAAAATTTCGCAAAATCATCATCCAACCAAGAAAATGTATCAAGATTTGATGTTAAAAATTCCACAAATAGAATTTGTTTAGGAAGACATATACTCGAATATTTGCAAAAAACATTCATCCAACAAAGAAAATGATGTACTATACTCTAATATTTGCACAAAATAGAAATTTATCAAAAAATCAAAAAACATATGTAATTAGTAAAATTATCTTAATAATTTCTTCCAACTAAGGAAGTTATATACTCAAAATAAATACTTAAAAATTTTGACAAATCAAAATTTATCAAAAAATAAAAAAAACCAATGAAATTCTGAAAATTTCTCATAACCTTCCTCCCAATAAGAAATGATGTACTCAAGACTAGATGTTAAAATTCCACTAATTGAATTGGTTTACAAAGACATATACTCGAATATTCACACAAAAAAGAAATTTATGAAAAAAATAAAAAAAAACGCCCGTGAATATGAAAATTGCTCAAAAACTTTTTCCAACAAAGAAAATGATGTATTCAAAACACATACTCAAATATTCGCATGAAATCAAAATTTCTAAAAAAAATCAAAAAACTTACGTAATTTGTTAAAATTTCTCAAAATCATCATCCATCTAAGAAAATTTACTCAAGATTTGATGTTAAAATTCCACAAATAGAATTTGTTCACGAAGACATATACTCTAATATTCGCACAAAATCTTCATCCAACAAAGAAAATGATGTACTATACTCGAATATTCGCACAAAATAGAAATTTATCAAAAAATCAAAAAACATATGTAATTTGTGAAATTATCTTAATAATTTCGTCCAACTAAGAAAGCGATGTACTCAAAATAAATACTTGAATATTTGGACAAATCAAAATTTATCAAAAAATAAAAAAAACTACGAATTTCAGAAAATTTCTCAAAACCTTCCTCCAAATAAGAAAATTATGTACTCAAGACTAGAGATGTTAAAATTCCACAAATTGAATTGGTTTACAAAGACATATACTCGAATATTCACACAAAAAAGAAATTTATGAAAATAAAAACCCCCCGTGACTATCAAAATTGCTCAAACACTGTTTCCAACAAAGAAAATGATGTATTCAAAACACATAATCAAATATTCGCATGAAAACAAAATTTCTAAAACAATCAAAAGACTTTCGTAATTTGTGAAAATTTCTGAAAATCATCTTCCAACCAAGAAAATGTACTCAAGATTTGATGTTAAAATTCCACAAAATGAATTTTTTTACAAAGACATTTACTCAAATATTGGCACAAAATCTCCTTACAACTAAGAAAATGATGTACTCAAGACTTATACTCCAATATTCGCATAAAATCTTCATCCAACAAAGAAAATGATGTACTCAAGATCTATACTCGAATATTTGCACGAAATCGAAATTTATTTAAAAATCAAAAAACGTGCTTAATTGTTAAAATTGCTCAAAAGTTGCTTCCAACCAAGAAAATGATGTACTCAAGACATATACGTGAATATTCACACAAAATAGAAATTTTTCAAAAAATAAAAAACATACGTAATTTTTGGATATATCTTAATAACTTCTTCCATCTAAGAAAATGATATACTCAAAATTATATACTTTAATATTTGGACAAATCGAAATTTATCAAAAAATAAAAAGTAAAAAAAACTTCCGAAATTCTGAAAATTTCGCAAAACCTTCTTTCCAAATAAGAAAATGATGTACTAAAAAGACTAGATGTTAAAATTCTGATATTTGAATTGCTTTACGAAGACATATACTTAAATATTCACACGAAAATGAAACTAATGAAAAAATAAAAAAAACGTCTGTAACTGTGAAAATTGCTCAAACACTTTTTATAACAAAGAAAATGATGTATACAAAACACATACTCGAATATTCGCATGAAATCAAAATTTCTAAGAAACTCAAAAAACATACGTAATTTGTGGAAATTTCGCAAATCATCATCCAACCAAGAAAATGTACTCAAGATTTGATGTTAAAAATTCCACAAATAGAATTTGTTTAGGAAGACATATACTCGAATATTCGCAAAAAATCTTAATCCAACAAAGAAAATGATGTACTATACCCGAATATTTGCACAAAATAGAAATTTATCAAAAAATCAAAAAACATATGTAATTTGTGAAATTATCTTAATAATTTCTTCCAACTAAGGAAGTTATGTACTCAGAATAAATACTTAAAAATTTGGACAAATCAAAATTTATCAAAAAATAAAAAAAACCGACGAAATTCTGAAAATTTCTCAAAACCTTCTTCCCAATAAGAAAATGATGTACTCAAGACTAGATGTTAAAATTCCACAAATTGAATTGGTTTACAAAGACATATACTCGAATTCTCACACAAAAAAGAAATTTATGAAAAAAATAAAAAAACGCCCGTGAATATGAAAATTGCTCAAACACTTTTTCCAACAAAGAAAATGATGTATTCAAAACACATACTCAAATATTCGCATGAAATCAAAATTTCTAAAAAAACCAAAAAACTTACGTAATTTGTTAAAATTTCGCAAAATCATCATCCATCTAAGAAAATTTACTCAAGATTTGATGTTAAAATTCCACAAATAGAATTTGTTCACGAAGACATATACTCTAATATTCGCACAAAATCTTCATCCAACAAAGAAAATGATGTACTATACTCGAATATTTGCACAAAATAGAAATTTATCAAAAAATCAAAAAACATATGTAATTTGTGAAATTATCTTAATAATTTCTTCCAACTAAGGAAGTTATGTACTCAAAATAAATACTTAAAAATTTGGACAAATCAAAATTTATAAAAAAAATAAAAAAAAAACTACGAATTTCAGAAAATTTCTCAAACCTTCCTCAAAATAAGAAAATTATGTACTCAAGACTAGATGTTAAAATTCCACAAATTGAATTTGTTTACAAAGACATATACTCGAATATTCACAAAAAAAAAATTTATGAACATAAAAAACCCCCCGTGACTATCAAAATTGCTCAAACACTTTTTCCAACAAAGAAAATGATGTATTCCAAAACACATAATCAAATATTCGCATGAAATCAAATTTCTAAAATAAATTTGTGAAAATTTATGAAAATCACCTTCCAACCAAGAAATGTACTCAAGATTTGATGCTAAAATTCACAAAATGATTTTTTTTTACAAAGACATTTACTCAAATATTGGCACAAAATCTCCTTACAACTAAGAAAATGATGTACTCAAGACTTATACTCGAATATTCGAATAAAATCTTCATCCAGCAAAGAAAATGATGTACTCAAGATCTATACTCGAATATTCGCACGAAATCGAAATTTATTAAAAAATCAAAAAACGTGCTTAATTCTTAAAATTGCTCAAAAGTTGCTTCCAACCAAGAAAATGATGTACTCAAGACATATACGTGAATATTCACACAAAATAGAAATTTATCAAAAAATAAAAAAACATACGTAATTTTTGGATATATCTTAATAACTTCTTCCATCTAAGAAAATGATATACTCAAAAATAGATACATTAATATTTGGACAAATCGAAATTTATCAAAACATAAAAAGTTAAAAAACTTCCGAAATTCTGAAAATTTCGAAAAACTTTCTTTCCAAATAAGAAAAATGATGTACTAAAAGACTAGATGTTAAAATTCTGATATTTGAATTGCTTTACGAAGACATATACTTAAATATTCACACGAAAATGAAACTAATGAAAAAAACAAAAAAAACGTCTGTAACTGTGAAAAATTGCTCAAACACTTTTTATAACAAAGAAAATGATGTATTCAAAACACATACTCGAATATTCGCATGAAATCAAAATTTCTATGAAACTCAAAAAACATACGTAATTTGTGAAAATTTCGCAAAATCATCATCCAACCAAGAAAATGTACACAAGATTTGATGTTAAAAATTCCACAAATAGAATTTGTTTAGGAAGACATATACTCGAATATTCGCAAAAAATCTTCATCCAACAAAGAAAATGATGTACTATACTCGAATATTTGCACAAAATAGAAATTTATCAAAAAAATCAAAAAACATATGTAATTTGTGAAATTATCTTAATAATTTCTTCCAACTAAGGAAGTTATGTACTCAGAATAAATACTTAGAAATTTGGACAAATCAAAATTTATCAAAAAATAAAAAAAACCGACGAAATTCTGAAAATTTCTCAAAACCTTCTTCCCAATAAGAAAATGATGTACTCAAGACTAGATGTTAAAATTCCACAAATTGAATTGGTTTACAAAGACATATACTCGAATTCTCACACAAAAAAGAAATTTATGAAAAAAATAAAAAACGCCCGTGAATATGAAAATTGCTCAAACACTTTTTCCAACAAAGAAAATGATGTATTCAAACACATACTCAAATATTCGCATGAAATCAAAATTTCTAAAAAAACCAAAAAACTTACGTAATTTGTTAAAATTTCGCAAATCATCATCCATCTAAGAAAATTTACTCAAGATTTGATGTTAAATTCCACAAATAGAATTTGTTCACGAAGACATATACTCTAATATTCGCACAAAATCTTCATCCAACAAAGAAAATGATGTACTATACTCGATATTTGCACAAAATAGAAATTTATCAAAAAATCAAAAAACATATGTAATTTGTGAAATTATCTTAATAATTTCTTCCAACTAAGGAAGTTATGTACTCAAAATAAATACTTAAAATTTGGACAAATCAAAATTTATAAAAAAATAAAAAAAAAACTACGAATTTCAGAAAATTTCTCAAAACCTTCCTCAAAATAAGAAAATTATGTACTCAAGACTAGATGTTAAAATTCCACAATTGAATTTGTTTCTACAAAGACATATACTCGAATATTCACAAAAAAAAAAATTTATGAACATAAAAAACCCCCCGTGACTATCAAAATTGCCTCAAAAACACTTTTTCCAACAAAGAAAATGATGTATTCAAAACACATAATCAAATATTCGCATGAAATCAAATTTCTAAAATAAATTTGTGAAAATTTATGAAAATCACCTTCCAACCAAGAAAAATGTACTCAAGATTTGATGCTAAAATTCACAAATGATTTTTTTACAAAGACATTTACTCAAATATTGGCACAAAATCTCCTTACACTAAGAAAATGATGTACTCAAGAACTTATACTCGAATATTCGAATAAAATCTTCATCCAGCAAAGAAAATGATGTACTCAAGATCTATACTCGAATATGCGCACGAAATCGAATTTATTAAAAAATCAAAAAACGTGCTTAATTCTTAAAATTGCTCAAAGTTGCTTCCAACCAAGAAAAATGATGTACTCAAGACATATACGTGAATATTCACACAAAATAGAAATTTATCAAAAAATAAAAAAACATACGTAATTTTTGATATATCTTAATAACTTCTTCCATCTAAGAAAATGATATACTCAAAAATAGATACATTATATTTGGCAAATCGAAATTTATCAAAACATAAAAAAGTTAAAAAACTTCCGAAATTCTGAAAATTTCGAAAACTTTCTTTCCAAAATGATGTACTAAAAAGACTAGTGTTAAAAAATTCTGATATTTGAATATTGCTTTACGAAGACATATACTTAAATATTCACACGAAAATGAAACTAATGAAAAAAACAAAAAAAAAAAAAACGTCTGGTAACTGTGAAAAATTGCTCAAAACACTTTTTAACAAAGAAAATGATGTATTCAAAACACATACTCGAATATTCGCATGAAATCAAAATTTCTAGGACAAACTCAAAAACATACGTAATTTGTGAAAATTTCGCAAAAATCATCATCAAACAAAGAAAATGTACACAAGATTTGATGTTAAAAATTCCACAAATAGAATTTGTTTAGGAGACATATACTCTAATATTCGCAAAAAATCTTCATCCAACAAAGAGAAATGATTGTACTATACTCGAATATTGCACAAATAGAATTTATCAAAAAAATCAAAAAACATATGTACTTTGTTGAAATTATCTTAATAATTTCTTCCAACTAAGGAAGTTATGTACTCAGAATAAATACTTAAAATTTGGACAATCAAAATTATCAAAAAATAAAAAAAAAACTGACGAATTCTGAAATTTCTCAAAACCTTCTTCCCAATAAGAAAATGATGTCTCAAGACCTAGATGTTTAAAATTCCACAAATTGAATTGGGTTACAAACATATACTACTCGAATATTCACAC